>JAOTRH010235893.1:0-10003 GCA_034768845.1 Heliamphora exappendiculata | reverse complement strand
TCTGACCCTTTCATTTATGGAAGGCTTTCCCTGAAAATCAATGGCCACTCATGGCTGTTGGTTTTCAGACTTCAATTACAATAGAATGGCCAATTCAATTGTAATTGAATCTGCTATTGAAATTTAAATTTCAATAGCCAATGAAATTCACAAATTTCAACATTAACAAAATCAAAACCGTTTCTCTCTTTAGATTACTTTAGTCTCAAAGTAAATATAAAAAATTATAATATTTACTAAAGGATAAAAACTTCCTAATTAAATCTATACAATACCATATATTTACTAAAAACATTAGCTTAATTGCTTGTTTTTTTAATAAATTACATTAAAATTATAATATAAAATCAAAATATTGACTTTAGTACTGAATCACCTAATTTTAACCATTAAAACTTTGTTCTATATGTTAGCTAATAATTTATGCTGATAATTTTTTTAAACACCTACAATATTTTGAAAATTTATGTTAAAAGTGTCAATTTAATTTTGGACCAATCAATAAATCTGTAATAAATTAATAATTTATTATGAATTAATATATGAAAATGCAAATAAGAAGAAATGAGAAATTTTTTATTTAGGAAAATATTTCCTATGTTCATTACATAAAAGCCAATATATGTTGCTTAAATTATTTTATTGTATGCTTATAAAATCAAATTTGAATGTCGCGTCTTATTCACTTTAGAAAAAATTATAAATATTTAAAATTTTGTGATGCTTTATTAATTACAATTTATAATTTAAAATTTAAAATTGTTATATTTATTTACCTTTTAAAACAATGGTTGAAGTTTAACTTCTTAAATAATTTTTGTATATAACTAGAAGAAAAAAATTTTGCCTGGAGGTTTTTTACAACGGCTAGTTTGTCAATCCAAAAAATATTTTTAACTTCAAATTTTGTTGTGTTGGCTAATTTTTTACTGTAATAAGTATTTTTTTTTGAGACGACACAAAAAGATTAATTTTTTTAGTCGGGAACTGAACAAACCCTAGGCTCTCAGAACTCTCTCTCTCTCTCTCTCTCTCTCTCTCTCATTACAATCGCAGCCGTACCCCAAACCCAAATCCTGCTAACTCTCTCTCTCTGCGCTCTCCCTTCAAGCTGCGCCATCGCCACACTTCCTACCACCGCCGCGCCACCGTTGAGTCTCTTTGCCTCCGTGTCGCCGTTGCGTCTCCTTGTCGCCGTGCCGCCGTTACGTCTCCTTTCTGCCACACCTCTCCTTATTGCCGCCGCATCTTCTTGCCAGGAGGCTATGAAGATCTCAACAGTATTTTCATGTACGTACATCCGACTGGTGTTGTTTGGCTAATACCTGCATAAAAACGAAGGAGAAAAGAGAAATCCTAAAAGTGAGTTGTTTCATATGCACTGGACTCATGAACTTTTCATCCAAATAACCATTCTCACCTATCTACTACTTTGGGACAAAGGCTCATATACTATCAAAAGAAATTTGTAGGAGTGTAGTGATATTTGCTTTTGATTAAACCCAGAAAGCTGAAGATAAAAAGCTTTCGCCTAATTGGTTCAAGGAACGGCTAGTTTTCTTCTTCAGTTGAAGAATTCCTAAAAAGCCACGGTCCCGCTGATTCTCTCTTCAACCCCTTCCCCTACTCTTCTGCCCATTCCATTTTCTCCATTTACTCTGTTCTCAACACATACCTGTAGTAGAGTGCACGAAAGGTGTTCGACAGATTGCGTGAGTGTGAGGCAGTCAAGAAAATTGGTGAATCGGTGAGAGGCTGAAGCCTAGTATTATTTGGCATTTAGCCTACATGGATTTGTGACATTTTTTAGTCAATCTTATTAAATAATTGTCACCATTGTACATAGCACTCTCAGCAAACTAAAAGCATCTCATTTTTTTGTACGGGTCTTAGTAAACTTTAGCCACTCTCCAATTTTTTGATACATATTTGACATCAATGTTTAGCCTCGACAAACTTTGTTGATCACAAGCACTCTCTGGTTTCTTACATGTTCTCATAATGGCTTCTTTGGTACATTTCTTCATTTTTTTTAATTGGTAGATTAGAACGGCAAAAGATTTAGAAGTAATTGTTGCATTTGATGTTTAATAAAACACAAATGGCTTTGGCGTTCTCTTCTCAGTAATTTCTCCTTTTACATTTCTTGATCATTTTACAAGGATAGCTTAATCTTGGTATCAATCTTTTGAAAAATTTGTGTAATGTTGGATCTTAGAGATTTATCAAGAAAAAAGGAACATGAATTAATTTTAGATATTCATTTCTTTGTGAATAAACTAAAGTTATTGGCGTACCAATTTTTCTCTAAAATGGTATTTTGAATGATACAGAACTAAGTAATTAGCATACCAATTTTTATCTAAAATGATATGTACCAACTGTACCGGCCAAGTAGGATATTCATAACTTTGGTTTGCAGGGCTTTGGTTGGAGTTTCTTGGTATTTTCTTCATATCTATTCGGCATGTGTTGCTTTTCATTGATTTTATGAGATTAAGGGAAAATGATATCATATACTATATGTCCTTTGAATCTCGTTAGAAAAGAAATGTTGGGAGCTGTTTAATTTGCCGTTCGACTTCCAGCTTTTGGAGCAAGAATATTTGATTTTTTTTCTTTTTCTCGAAAAATACCCTTAAATCCCTTCAAGTTATTGAGAAGCAGTGGGTGAGTCGGGTTGCTGAGGGAAAAGATGTGTGAAAAGCAGAAATATCTTTGAGTCTTTGGTAGTTGAATATCTTCTTACTTTGCTTATGAGATACATGAATAATTCCAGCATTTTTCCATCAGGAATCCAAAGATATTTATTATTTTTGTTTTCTTTTCAGTTTTATTGGTAACTAAACAGGTTGTCCATTATACTCTCAAACTCACATTATGTGCTTGTACTGGTTTGGATTTAATAGCCTGGGAACTGTTTTTAAACGGTGAAGCTGCATGTGACTTTTTTTCTTTTTCTTTTTCTTTCTTGCCGGGAGAAGGATGCATATTTATTTTTACTCTTCTATATATTCTATCCCACATTTTGCATGTTTTTTACCCTAAGGTAGGTAACACAATCTCTTCCTTCTCTTGTTCCATTGGAACAATATAGTTAGGAATCATTAGCTCTTTATGACTTTGATGTTTGTTATTTATATTGATTTGTTTATTTTGCTATTTCCACCAATGGCTGAGGAAAATCTCGATGAACATAATGTGGGTGTTATGCCTGAGAATTCAAATCCTCCAAAATACAAGGAACTAATTGTTCCCATGGAACAAGAGAAGGAAGAGATTGTGTTACCCTTCAAGCCTCGTACCAGCTTGAAGGAAAAGCAGACCATTGGTGGAGTTCAATCAGAAATTCTAGGGAAGTACTTAACATGATCGCGCGGTTTAAGAAACTTTTCCTCCAAAAGTATTTCCCCAATGTCTTGAAATAGGATATGATCCGACAATTTCTAGAGCTGAAACAGATTAAGATGACCATGGCAGAATACGCCTTGAAGTTTGAAGAACTTGGAAGACACTCCATTGCTCCAATCCTGACAAGATATCCTGAGTACTACGATTTGAGTGGGGTCTCGAACCTGTAGTCCGAGGACACCTAGTAGGTATGCGCTTACCTACTTATGCCGAAGTGGTGAATACATCGTTACTTCTTGAGCGAGAAATATCAGATTCAAGAAAGACCTTTCAAGATAGGGCAGGATCTTCAAGGGGAGGACCAATGCGCAACAATTCCAGCAAAAACCGCCAAAACTCCAAATCTTACCAGATGAACGGTTTAGATGAGAGGAAGAAATGGACAGCAGGATAACACTCCCTTTTGTATCCCGGCTCGGGTAAATTTTGTCTCTTATATTTTTTAAAATTAGAAAATTAAACAAATTATTTTGATTGTGTCTATAATTTTATATTTCAGAAATATAGATATATATTAAAAAAATAAGTTGATTGGTGAAACATTATTTTCTTATTTTTCAGTATATCATCAATTTTAGTCAATTGTTAAGATTTTATTGTGTTTAAAACTATATAAGGTTTTTTCATCTGTAATTATTTTTCTTCAAGTGTATCTTTTTAAAATTCTCTAGTTAAAAAGTATAAAAAAATTGAAAAATCTGATCAAAGTAAAAAAAAAATAGAAATGACACAAATGTGTAGTTAACCTTTTTCTAAAAAACGTAGATAAAAATTTAGCATTTTTCAGATTTATTATTTGAAAGAAATTAGAAATTTTAATAACTTTTTTCAAAATAAAAAAAATTAAAGATAAATAAAAATCTTGTAAAAATATCTTATTTTTTCATTTTGTAGAGATTTTTTGAACTTCAATGAAAAGATTTTTTTATATGTACAGATATCTTTTAAGGAAATCTCTTTTTACGGAATTTTGTTTTAAATCTTGAATATCAATATTTGTTAATTTCTTTTGATAAGTAGGAATATCTTTTAAAAATCCTCCTTTAAATCACTTTCTAACTTTTGAATATCAAGATTTATCTTGTTTTTAGAAAATGTATTATATCAAATATTTTAAAAATATTTTTAACTAAAAAATTCTACAAAAATTAGAATAGCTGTTTAGAGCTTTAAGAACACTTGAAATGAAAAATCTTTTTCGTTAATATATATATATATATATATAGAAATTATTTGTATTTTAAGAAAGTCCAAATTTCGAAGAGGTTTTATATCAATATGAATTTTAATATCGCGCATCAAAACTCGGTTCACGTGAATCTCTCAAGAAAAATTTATTTTGTAATACTAGAATTCACAAAAAACTATCTACATCCAAGCGATCAAAGAACCAACCCAAAAACGAAAGAAAAGCCCTTTGAAAAATGCACTTTCGAGAGTTTAATTAAGTAAAAGAGTAACCCAAAAGATAAAGTCAAGGCTATGAGAGTCAAGCTTTTAAAACAAAAATATAAAATTTTTTAAAATTTGCCCAAACCGATTGATCGGTCTTTAACACTATACAGTTTTTCTCAAGTCTGTCAAACAACAGAGGCTTGCAAAAAATCGCTTGACAGATTAATTGATTAGTTTATTGAGCGGTCCGACCTTGGATAGTTTTTCAAAAGTCAAACCTTAGAATCCAACAGTTATAAAATATTCTATCTTTTTCAACACATTTAAAGTAAAAAGGAATAACTATGAAAGTGTCAAAAACTTGACCCAAAATCCCCCTCGTAGTGCATAAGTTGAATTTAAACAGTAAACCAATCGAAACCATTTAGATGACATTGAAAATCGTCCACTCAAAACCTTCTACCATGGCATCATGACAAATAAGCCAACCTAAGGTTCCTTTCCTCGTCATACAAACATTCATGCATCGAAATCACATCTTTAGGACTTACAAAATATATGCTTATCATGTACAAAACGTACTATAACGATTACATGATTCAAAATAACCAAAAGTAAGAAAACTACAAGCTTTATAAGTCGCCATCACCCTCCGAGCTTCACCACCTTAAACCAAATGATCAGAGTAACATGAAATTGTTTAAATCCAACAATGTGAGTCGAAGCCTAATAGGAATAGACTAGCATAAATTAAAAGCATATTATGTAATTACCAGTTTTATGAATAACTCAACCACGTAATCTTTCAAAACGATTTTTTGTCAAAATCATGAATATTCATATAACCCATCAACGTCACACAATTTGAAAACACCACAAGAATTATTTTAATTCTCCACATGATTTTCAAACCAAAAGGATTTATATAACCACAATAATTTACACATACCGACATTATCGCATCGAGGACAAATAGTAGCAAGTATAAATTCTTATCTATTAACCTAGGTCTGGAGCATCCAATGGACTGTTAGGCAATGACGAGTTCTATACCTTGCTACAACAACAACTGCCTCCTATTTGGGTAACCACTTCATTTATGGGGATTAATTCGAAGGAGCGAAGCATCTGTTTATGCAAATTTTTAGACTTTCACAGATGAGCAATTGAGGCCCATATTTACCACATTATCACGGTATATTCACAAATCACTTTAGGCACAGCTTAACCATTAATTTAATTCAAGGCATATAGTCAACCCATCTAAAATCATGGAGGTAAACCAATACGTTTTGTGCAAAGCAATCCTTAATTCAATCGAATATTTTAAAAATTCATGCTCAATCCAAAAGGTTAGCTCCAAACACCAAAATCCTTGTTTTGCAACATTCACATAATTTTTTTCAATTTTTCAAAACACATATTTATAAAAATCATATATACGTGCATCTACCAATTTTGTAATAAACCTTATAAGATTAAAACATGCTTTTGAACCAACCAAACAACGTTTAATCTCACAATCCAATATTTATAGCATTTAAACATAGAAAAAATGCGTTGAAATTAGTTATGGTATTATCAAGGCCGCAATGTAGGTGCGTTTTACAGTGCGACAGTAGGTGCGATTGGGTGTGACCTAGGGTTACCCCGGTTCGCGATGGAAAACATGCAACCAATGGTGTCTTCTTCTTCAAATGGAAAGGAGTTATTAGTGATCCCATCTGGAGTTGGATGCACATTCTCAACCTAGGGTTGCAGACGATGGGGATCGGATGGAGGATGTTATGCCTCCACACGAGGAGCTTTTTTCTGTGTTTACAGTGGAGAATTTGGAACCTCCTACTATTGCAATCTGTCAAGTGGGAGGTGTTGCTGTGCTCCAAGGTTCGCACATCGATTGCCCAGTGGGCCAAGCTACAACGCTGTTCAAGATGGTCACGCCTGTTTTGAGAAGGTTGTGACAAAGGCTTTGAATAGAGCAAGGAAAGGTATCAGCCCCCTCAGTAAGGAATGTATAGTTGATATTGAAGCTCGGTTGGCAAGGCTCCAAGGAGATCTTCCTTTGGAGGCTACGCCCTCCCCGAAGCCAGGTACGAACCACTCTGTTCTCGATTCTTTTGATAGGGATTTGTCATTTGGTAGCATTAATAGGCCACCCTCGGAACATTTTCTAAGTCAGGGGAAGGACGTAGGCTATGACTCCCATGGGGAGGTCTCTAGGGATGTTAGCCCCAATCGCACTCTTAGTGTGTATCCTGGTTCTTCTCGGGATGGTTATCGATCAGCCCCTTGGTCCCGGGGAGGTTTTCGTGGTCGCAATACCCCTCATGGGAGGGGTTCTTTCGGTGGCAGAACCTGGGTGAGCCATCCCTAATCAAGTATTGGCAATGGGGCAGAAGGGAGCCAAGGTGCTCGGGCGGTCCCTCAGGCTAGAACCTGGGCATCTTTGCTAACTACTCATAGCTCTTCTGGAACCTCTTTAGAGTACATTGCAGTAGGGAACTCTGGGCAAAAAGATGTTGTGAATATTGGGGGTGATATCGTAGATGCTCAGAAATGGGAATCTTGTCTTGTGGGTTACTTCCTGGATGTCAACATGGCATTTTCTTTGGTCAGAGCAACGACTAGAATGTTATGGAACCAAGAAGGGTTGATTAAAGTTGTCACGTGAAATACCCACAAGCAATCAAACATAACACTCAACTCGAGAATACACTCTCAATATAAAACATACATGCATTGTAGATACATACATAATACAGTAAGAATAAAAAAAAGGAAGACTACAGATCTTTCGGCTCTCTAGCAACCTCGAATCAACCTGCATGACCGATACCTGAAAAACATTTCAAATCCCATACCGTGAGCCCAAGCTCAGCAGAAATTAGACAAAACATGAACTATAAGCTAAACATGCTATGAAAACGTGGTATAATTTTTTACTCTCTTTCAAACTTTTAAAATAATTTTCACATGCAAACAAAAAAGCGAGAATAAGAACCATTTTTGACTCACAAGATCCTTGAAAACGATTTTTATATCATGACTGACACGAGTCATAAAAATAATTTGAAATTGATTTTATCCATCCCACAATGCATTACATGCAATCGATGTACGTTTTCGGACTTTGACTGAGGGATCGCAGCCCCCGTCCAATGCACCTTTTCGGCCTCTTGCCGAAGGACCATAGCCCCAACGAACGCACTTTCTCGGCCTCTCGTCAAAGGACCTCAGCCCCAACAAACGCCCCTTCTTGGCCTCTCGCCGAAGAACCTCAGCCCCAGCAAACGCCTTGTTAACCAGAGTTAAGATTCACAGAACCACATGTCCATCTATCCTATTCCATTCACATATGCATAAATAAATCAGAATTTTAATGCATAAGACCACGTACAAACATTAAGTTTCACAGACCACGTCACATGCTACACACGTGACTCACGCTACACTTGCAACCCATGCAACACGCACCACGTGTATCCACTCCTCATAGCCCACATATACATGCCTATAAAAATTTTAAGTTTTGAAGTATAAAACCACGTTACACGTAACAACATCAAAGCCATGCAATTTACCTACGTAATCCACACATAAATAAACTAGAATTATAAATGCACATGGTCATGTATAATTTTACATCATGACGCCACCTGCCATATAACCCGACATCACTCACATGGACAACCAACAACCCACAGAACCAAGCTTAACTCGAAGGCCCTAACCCTACAAACCACGAGTTCACAAAGACATCACTTTTTCCCCAAAAAGAGCCACGGGCCCAAACACGCCACGCACCCAACGATGAACAAACACCACGCACCTAACCGTTCACCAACACCCGCATCTAACCATGCACGTCACCCCCGAGGACGACACATACACAAACATCCGAGGCCACAACACAACCAATAGAGCCCCGAAGAAATCCAACAGTATTTCAGTCGACTAATCCCATATATCAATCAACTGAATACCGTTGAAAACCAAAGACCCAACCACCAAACAACAAAACACAACAGCCCAGAATCCCAGTCAACTGGACCCCATCGAATTGACCCAAACACCCTGCTATAATCTCACAAAAATGCCCCAAAAACACGGTTCAGTTGATTAACCCTCACTATCCAGTCGACTAAACCCACAAACTCACGATCCAGTCGACTAAACCCACAAACTCACGATCCAGTCGACTTACCCCAGGCAAAAGAAGTTTCTAAGCCACTGTTTCAGTCTCTCAAACCTCGAATCAAAGCCTCTAAACTCCCATCCAACACCCTCAGACATACACACGCCCAAGTCTAACACCAAAACCTCGAAAGGAACACCCAAAACACGATTCCATCCACCGAAAATGACAAAAAATAGTTTTGAACCCCAAAACCTAACTTTTAAAACAAAATAAGTTTTCATGCATTTTAACCAGTAAAAACATACACGATTACATGTAGCACCCTTATAAGACATGAGAATCTAGGATTCTACCTTGGTGAGTTAAAAACTTGACGCCTTGATCCACGTGTAAAACCAAACTTCGTCGAAATAAAATTTTGTCTGGATGGATGCGTAACCTACCGTGCCAATTGTAAGGATCCGCTGTTGGATAGTCGAAAATCGAGTCTTGGGCTCCCGAGAAGTTAGAGAGAAGGCAGAGAGAAAAAATGTGTTAATCGTAATGGAAAGCCGTACCCAAAAGGATAGACGAGTACTTTTATTTATAATAAAAAGCTAAGCCACACTATTACATCCCTATACTCACACACACAGAATAATAGTAAAGATACTACTAAGATACATATATATCTAACACCCTCCCTCAAGCTGGAGCATACATATCTACCATGCCCAGCTTGTTACATAAATATGAGACACGCGAACCTGGCAGGAATTTAGTAAAGATATCGACCACCTAATCTCCGATAGGGACTGACCCAAAATTCACAACACCTTTCTGATATTCTGCATGGACAAAATGGAACTCAATCTCAATGTGTTTTGTTCTTTCGTGAAATACTAGATTTGTGACAATATAAATAGCTGAGGTATTATCAACCCAGAGTCTGGCAGATCCTCGAAGAGGATAGTGTAACTCTGTCAAAATCTGTTGTAGTCACATAATCTCAGCAGTTGCTAAAGCCATAGCTCGGTATTCGGCCTCAGCACTGGACCGGGAGACCACATTCTGCTT
>JAOTRH010235882.1:0-10004 GCA_034768845.1 Heliamphora exappendiculata | reverse complement strand
AAATAAAAATAAATTAATAAATTAAATTTTATGTTACTTATTTTTGTATTTAGTAATTTTTTATTTTTTAATTAAAAGTTTTTGAATAAGATTTTGTAATTAAATAAAAAATTAAAAAAATTAAAAAAGCTATTATAACAGTGTTTTCGTTTAAAAAGTTAACGGAATTTAACTTTCGAACCTAAGTGTTATAACAATAAAAATGTAAAAAAGTGTAATGATATTTCAGAGAATAGAGCGGGTGATAGTGTTATTACTCTTAAATACAATGGGTGTAGGTGTAATTTACCTATAAATTTTTTAATTATTAAATGTAACAGGGTAGTTTAAAAATGATTAATTAAGTTTTAATCCCATTTTAGGAGCTTGTAAGAGTTTTAATTTCACAACTATTTGTGTTTAGGGTTTAGTCTTTTTTTTAAAAGTTAATAATTTTTTTCTCTAAAATACTCCTTATTAACTGGTGTAATATGTCAATGTAATTCTCCTTAATTTTAGAATACATTTGCATAGGAAAACGCTGATTTGTTAATCACCAACGAGTTTTATGAAATTAATTTTAAATCCCCTTTATTTGAGCCGCTATATACATAACTAGATATGATGAAAATAAATCATTAATTTTGTTCTGAATAATCATCAATAATTGGAATGTAACTTTCTTTTTTTCGTTGGGATATTGGTATTCAACGCCGCCTCTCTTCCACCGTTGCCCCTCCTCCGCCGCCCCTCCTCCACTGGCTCTTCATCCTTCGCTGTCGCTCCTCTTCGTCCTCCGCTTTGCCGTCCTCCGCTTGTTAACTCTGTCTTTTCCCTTCTCTCTGATTTGCATAAAGTTTGATCCGTCACTATTTCTCTAACATGGTGTTTCTAATTCAATATCGCCTCTCTTACTCTTTCTCTTTCACCACCAATAATGATTTTTTTAATACATATTCTCTATACGATGAATGTGCAACTGATAAAATTATCAGTTACAAATTCTGTGTTGAATAATTTTAAAAGTACTTATCTGTTGAACAAAAATACAATTATCAGTTGTATGTTATTGCTAAATGTACACAGCCTTCCTAAACCACTTATACATTTATCAAACTATTGATAAATGTATTATATTATAAGACGATATTGCAATAAATACCTAATACTGATAAATGTATCAGTGATATATGCATAATGAACTGGAGTTGAAATGTATCGGTGGTTTATATTTTTTATGAAAATATTTTCACAAACTATTGATAAATGTATTAATTGTCACATTTGGTTGCGATGAGTTAAAGCATTTATCAAAACTAATGATTTTATGAATTTAAAAACATATCAGATTTATGTATATAGTAAAATAGTTTTGAAAATATATCGTTTCTATGTGTTATGGCAGGTTGCTTGATTTAAGGAATAAGCCATATTTGGTAAATCTTTGAAAGATTTTAAATTTTGAGAGAGAGAGAGAGAGATTGCTTGATTTAAGGGATATGCTATCTTTGAAAAAATTTTGAAAAAATTTCAAATCATAAGAAATAATATCTTTAATAGGGGTATATTAAACATAATAAAATAATTTTAAATTTAGTAGAACCTAATCTATTAAAAAAAAGTGATGGAACTAAATCTAGCACTACTATAAAAAAGAGAACTAAACTCAAAATTTCTCTTAAAAATTTGAGTAGTCTATTTACAAACTCGTAACACTACTAATAATTTTTTGGAAAAATTACACTCACCTCTCCTGAGATTTACAAAAATATCAACCACTTTTTCTATGGTTTATGAAATGTCACTAACCTCCCATTAGGTAAAATTTTTGCATCAAATTAGTCTAACCGTTAAATTTTCGTTACTGCTTTCACGAAAACCACTAAAATCGTCTAAAACCAGAAGGGATGGGAGGTTAGGGTAGAGGGAGAAAGAAAAAAAAAAGAAAAAGCAAAAAAAGTCCAAACGCCGCACAAAAATCCACCAAAACCAGGGCTTTTTTTTGTTTGCTTTCTTTATTTTTTTCTTCTTCCTCTCTTTATCCTAACCTCTCCTCGCATATGGTTTGGGTGGGTTTTGATAATTTTCGTTAAAGTAGTAACAAAAATTTAACGATTGTACTAATTTGATGTAAAAATTAAATTTAATTTAACGGTTGTACTAATTTGATGTAAAAACTAAATGTAGAAGGTAGTTAGTGACATTTCAAAAACTATAGAGAATGTGATTATATTTTTGTGAATCTCATGAGAAGCCAGTATAATTTATTCTAATTTTTATTAGACTCGATATTAATTTCAACTACAAAAAAACAAGAAAAAATATGTAGAAGATTAATTATATTTTTTAAACGTACGTATAAATAGAAAATAAGTTTGAGATAAAAAGAAAGCCAAGAATATTGAGTTTAAAATAAAATGAGAAAAAATTTAAGTTGTAGATGGAGAGAGAGAAAGAAAAGAGCTGATTAGTGACATAGTAAAAATGGGGAAAATACCAAATAGGACAAACCCCACAGTAAATTCTTTCACCCATTTAATATATATTTTAAAAAATTATAATTAAGTTAGAAGTTAAAAAAATAAAATAAATATGTTAATAATTTTAAATTAGTAAATACAAATTCTATTATTAATTCAGAATTATTATGTTAAACTTATATAAAATTTTGTTAGTTTAAAATCATAATTCTATACTTTCAATTATCATCTATAACTTCATAACGTCAACCGCACAAAACATCCTATGTAATACAGCGACAACAAATTTTTGTTTGGCAAATTACTAGGTACTCTAGAAATATCATACATGTTATATCACATGATATTTTTGATAAATAAATAATTATAACTTATATTATATAAGTTACCTACTTATCTATTATTTTCTAACCACCATACATAGGTGGTGCTTGGTATTGTTCAAACTAGTAATTTAAAAATTGTGATTTGTAGTAAAAATTGAGAGTGCTTGATAAATATTGTAATTTATAATTAAAAAAAAATTAATTATAAATTATAATAGAAATTGTGAGTATTTTAAAAATTTTATATTTTATAATTAAAATTAATAGTAAAAAATAATAACTATTTCAAACATCTCAAAAGATGAGTCATCATATTCTTTCGTCAAATTTGTTATCAAGATATTAAGGCTCTGGCCGGCAATTTTTGTTTTTGTTTTTTGCTATAAACGCCAAAAGGCGGAGGTTACCTATTTAGTAAAAAAGTAAAAAAATTAAAAATTAAAAAATTAAATTAAAATATAAATTTTTAAAATATTTTATTTAAATTTTTATTACTTTTTAAAATAAAATAATATTTTTTTATTCATAACTTATTTACTATCACTATCAACTATATATAATTGTTAATATTAAATATAATAAAAAATTAAAATTATTTACTTTGAATATAAAAATAAAAAAATTAACTTTTTTACACAAACAAGAACTTAAAAAAAAACTAACTTTCTAGCGCTTATTGTTGGGAACTTCTTTTTAGTAACAAATTGTTATGATTGCCGCATCGTACCGCTTGATACAGATTGATAAAATATATGCATTAATTATTTAATTTGTATCGTTTAAAATATTAACTTATACCAAATAATATCCACTTATACCAATTGGTACAAGATAAATATCACATAAGCATCGGTTCATAATTAATTTAAAAAATATATTATATATATATTTTTTGTATACTATAATTCAAGTTTTAGTGCGTGTTTGACCTTGTTTTTTTAATAAGCTTTTTAGTGTTTTAGTTTGTTTTTTTATAAAAAATAGATATAGAAATATATAAAAAAATGTTAATTAATAACAATAGAAGACCAAACAAATGAGTTTTTTAAGAAATTTTTAAGTAAAAAAATCTTTTAAAAAATATAAGACAAAGAGAGACTTAATATAGCATAAAAAAAGTTTTAAAACTCGCCAGTGCCAATTTATTATAAAAATATTAAATATCGAATTAATATTTTATGCTATAATTCAAGCTTTAATACTGCATAAAAAATGGTTTTAAAACTCGCGAATACTAATTTATTTTTAAAAAATTAAATATAAAATTATTATTATTTTTAAGTTAATATCTCATTAGAAATAGCAAAATCAAAAATTAATTTAGAATAATTAATTAAGATATTATGTTAGATAAGTATTTATGTTATACTAAATTATTTATTAATAAATATTTTAAAACAAATATATTTTTTATTATGAAATATCTTAAAACAAAACATATGTAATATTTGTTAATAATAAATTTAAAATAGTACTTAATAGTTTACCAATACAACTATGGCCATGTTTGGGCTAACTTTCCTAATTTTAGTTTATTTTTGTGTTTCATGACTCATTTATTTATTTTTTGACAACCTTTTTACTTATTTGAATTATCTCAATAAGATAAATAAGAAAAATAAAAAATTTTGATTAAAAAAATTACTGAAAACTAAAATAAGCTCTATAAAATATTTGCTTATTTTTCATTTTTTGAATTTTTTTATATTTTCATTAAAAAAATTACTTTTTCAACTTGTCTTGAGGAAATGAGTTAAAAATAATAATAATTTAACTAAAATTTTAAAAATAATTAAAAATAAAAAAATCAAATAAAATAAACGATTATCCCAAACAAAACCTATGTATCATACTAATAAAAATTTGAACTTTGTGTGATAAATATATTTAGCCCATATTTGCAAGAATGGATATGAGGGGGACAAGTGAACGCCATAGCCACCGCTATAAATTTGAATTTTTTTTATTATAGTGTATTAACTTATAAATATATTTAAATATATAAGAAATTTTTTACTCAAGTTCTATTTTTATAAGTTGCTTATACATAGATCATATTCTAAATTTTGTTTTCAGCGCAGTCTTATTTCCAAATAAGATTCCCATTTTAACCTTGTTTCTCTATTGTTTCGTAACAACAAAATGGTAATATTCTAATCCCAACTTGTTTATCATAAAGATTCCTATACTACGCGACATCACCCGCCACCGTCGACCGACCAACTACCGCCGTCCCAGTGCGTCACCACATCCGGCGACCCCACCAGCACTGTTACCGGCCACCGCCATCTCACATCCGGCGAGCTTCTGTGTGTTATCTCTGCCAACCATGTGTGTCGCCTTCGCGTTTGATTGTGGAATGTTTACAAAATGGGACATGTGAAAAATAAGAATATTCACAATGGGTTGTAAATGCTCAACTGGTGTTCTTGCGCTGGCCGATCCTTCTTCATCAGGATCTAAAAAAAGTTCTTTTTCGACGCGGAACAATCCACCTCTAGTGGAATTGGTCGCTGTCGTCAAGAACGAAGAACGAAACTTTTCTCACGCGATTACAAAAAGTTCATCACTATCTACAAAAAGTTCTTCTTCTCCGGCGTTAATCAATCCACTTCCGGTGGAATCGATCACCGTCATCAAGAACGGAGAACGAAGCTTTTATGACGGCACAGGGGAAAAAGAAAGGGAATGAATACTACTCTATGGACGAGATATGGAGAGAGATTGTTGTTTCTAATCAAGAGGGTAGAAACTTCTTCGCTTGTGAATCCATGACTTCTCCGATTTGGAACTATATTCACAATGGGTTGGAAAATGAGAATATTCACAATGGGTTTGATCACAATGGGTTGAAAAATGAGAATATTCACAACGGGTTGTAAATATTCGAGACCTAAATTGCAACGGTTGTCAATTCTCTAATTCAAATTTGAATCTTCAATCTCATAATCCCATGAAATTAGCAACATCTTCCTAGAAAATAAAAAAAAATATTCTCATAATATGTACATCCATTTATGTAAATATAAATTTAAATTTTTAATCCCATAACCCATGAAATTAGCAACATCTTTCCAAAAATAAAAAAAAATATTCCCATAATATGTACATCCATTTATGTAAACATAAATTTAAATTTTTAATTCCATAATCTCATGAAATTAGCAACATTATTTCAAAAAATTGAAATAAAATATTCCCATAATGTGTACATCCATTTATATAAACATATATAAACGTGAAGATTGATTCAGACATTAAATGAGGGCATATTAGTCCATAATATTAGAAAATTTTAAGAAAATGATCTTGTAGAATTATCATATTCTTAGTAGAACTTAACTCCAAAAAAGTTTTAAAAGTAAGACTCTCCCGACAATTATTTCAAATATATATATATATATATATATATATATATATATAAATTTACCATTCCTAACTTTTTTCCAAAAAAATAATAATTACTCGCCTTTTATATTAATGTATTTACAAGTTCGTTAAATTATGTTATACATAGATATTTTTTTAAAATGGTACATTATGAATAGTAGATAGATTTAAAATTAGTATCTTTGCTACTTATTTTGAATAAAATTAATAATTCTTATTTACATGTTTTGATGCTATATTTATTTTTTTCTACCTATAAAAATTATTGTTATAATTCATGATTTTTTTAAAAAAATTAGTAGTGTATCAATTCGCCACCCCAAAATTCAAATTTTAGATTCGTCCAGTTTATTTGGTTTTTTTTAAAAGTTGACTTTGTTTAAAAAACAAATCAACTTTTAAACTATATTATTTTTAGTTTTTTTTAAAAATTAATTAATTTTTTTTATCTATCCAATGAAAAAAAAGGTCTATATACATCCCAAACAACTTAACTTTTTTTAAAATTAAAATTACTATAATATTTTTAATTAAAAAAATCATTCATCCTCACAAAAATAAAAAAAACCGTGTTAATATCCAAACATTTTAACTTAAAAGTAAAAAATAATAGTATATTAAATATTTTAATAAAAAATTTAAAAAAACAAAAAATTACTATAAAAATTATCATATAACACTCTTAACTTTGTTATTCTCCGTTTAAAAAAAATGGTAAAAGTTAAATTTTATAGGCATTTCAAACGGTCCCTCCGAATATTGCTGACCAAACATTGCTAGTGACCAAACAAGTAACCAAAGTGGGTGCCAGATAAGGTGCACGTTGGTTAGAACCGGAATTAGATAAACCGAATAATTGTAATAAAATACTGATTGTAATACAAAAAAAATTAGTACGTTGTCTGGCCATAGGCTACGTTTCGAATAATTGATTATTTATTTATTTATATTTTTAATAAAAAAAATTCAATTTTTTTAATTAAATTATTATAATTTTTCGTTGTCCGAATAAATCAAAAAAATAAGAATATTTAATTAAAATATTAAAAAAATAAAAAAAACTAAAATAAATTAACAAACCAAATTTTATAGTGTTTCTTTTTTTTCTTTTGTAAATGTTTTTTATCTTTTAATTAAATTTTATTTTAGTTTTCTAGTCTATCTCAAGACTGAGTTGAAAAAGTAAACAATTTAATCACATGATGAAATTTTTTTTAAAAAGTAACAATAAGCAAAAATTCAAAAATTATCCCAAACACGGGCTAGGCAGTTCTATACAATTTGGTCTTGTTTGGGGGTAAATTTCATTAATTTTGATTATTTTTTTTATTTTTTAAATTGTCTTGATAAAATAAATAAAAATGTAACAAATTTTAATCAAAAAAAATTATTAAAAACAAAAACATAAAACATAAAACTTAGTTTATTAATTCTTTTTAAATTTTTTTAATTTTTAATTTTTTATTTTGTTAGCTCGTTTCGATAATATATATATATATATATATATATATATATATATATGCGCGCGGTACAAACTGTTTGGGCTTGTTCGGCACAATCAGGATCAGATGAACTGGCCCAATACTGATTACCCTAAACAGAATATGGGCCGGACTCCTTGTCTTCCGGACTCACTGGGGCGCTCCTTGTTTCGCCGACGAACACCTGCAACCACCAAGAATACCGTTAGCGCCTACCGGCCGGTTATGACTGGGAGGCACTCCGACGCTCAAGTTATATATCTCTCTGAGAGGTTTCTAAGCAAGAGTTTTTGGGCCTAAGAATTGCGTAACTTGTAATTTAGAGGTGACTCTCCTTATATAGGTGTTAGGACTAACGGAGGCTGAATCCTCTTAGGATTCTGCCTTCTATTAGTTATGATTTGTTTTCTATCCTGGATATACGATTTGTTTCTATCCTCTGGATTCGGCTATTAATTTGTTTCCATCTCGTACAAGATGAAAACTTATCCTTCCATTGGCCTCTAACATGGGCTTTTTTGTCCGGTTTGCCCAAGTCCGGGGTGGGTCAAACTTGCGTGGCTCAAACAAATGATTGCCCAGGCCAAGTCCCGGAGCAGCCTACTTCGGGCTAGCCCCTCTTGTGGGGCCTCGGTCCCTTTGTATTCGGGCAGGGCCTTTGGGCCCGTAACTTTTATCCACCCTCAACTGCCCCCAGCTCTGGTTCTTGTTCGGCTAGACCGTTCGATGAAAAGCCAAAGCTTCGGATCTCTGTTCGGTTAAGAGTGCATGCTTGCTCGGTGCGTAAGTGGCTGAGTTGTTCGGGATATGTATTGAGCGATTGAGTTCCCAGGGTTGCTAATGTGGCGCGTCCTGATTTGTTTACTAAAGAGGCACGCGTCGCTCCAAGCGCGGCGTAATGATTGCATATGGCGCATTTGATGCGCCTATCTTTTCAAATGCAACGGGTATAAAAACCCGTTGTCGTGCCATTTTGACTCATTTCACCGTTTTCGCACCTCTGATTCTTCGAAGTCTCCTCTGGCGAAGACAAAGCCAGATTTCGGCAACAAAGTTTTGCAAGTTTCGGCATCGTGTTCAAGTTCCTTCGATCTTTTTGAGGTAAAGCTTTCACCCCCTGCTGCCTTTTTATTGCCTTGAGGCGGGTTTGCCCGCTTTCTTTGACATAAGCTCTTTCTCCCATCCTTCTTTCTCTCTCTTTTTTTGTTTTTTTCTTCCTTCCAATGGGCAAACTCCGAAAGATGGTATCGACGCCGGCTTTCGGATAAACTTCGAACTTAGCCTTTTTACGCTTAATCATCCTAAGTACGGGATTATCATCCATACTAAGGGCTTAAATAGTTCGGATAAACTTCGAACTTAGCCTTTTTAGACTTAATCATGCTAAGTATGGGATTATCATCCAGACTAAGGGAATAAGTAGTTCGAATAAACTTTGAACTTAGCCTTTTAGGCTTAATCATCCTAAGTATGAGACTATCATCCATACTAAGGGAATAAGTTGTTCAGATAAACATCGAACTTGGGCTGCTGAAGAATTTCACTGTGCTTGCCGAAGAAGTTCAATGTGCTTACCCCCCAAGTTTTTGTCAAGGATGTCAATTGATAAAAACTTTAAGAATATAGGAAAAAAGCTCATGCCGAACACCAGCGTTTTATTGTAAATGTTGGAAAATTACAAGAAACTAAAAGACTAAAAGTAAAACTTACGGAGGTTGTTAGCGTTCCATGGCCTGGGGACTGCCTTCCCATTCATGTCTTCAAGGCGGTACGCTCCAGTGCCACCTTTCGAGGTTATTTTGTATTGACACTCCTAGTTCGGACCCAGCTTCCCCTGGACAGGTTCTTTCATGTGACCGAGCACTTTTCTTAGTACCAGATCTCCTGTGCTGAACTCTTAGTGTCTCACCCTCTTATTGTACCCTTTGGCAAGTGTTTGTTGATAGGCTGCCAATTTAATGGCGGCCATCGTCCTACGCTCTTCAGCTAAATCATGGTCCAAGGCTAGTGCCTTATCATTGGCTCCGGGAGTACCGAACTCTATTCGAATTGTCAATAATTCGGCCTCCAGTGGTATAACTGCCTCTACCCCATAGGCTAGGGAAAATGGGGTTTCTCCTATGGATCTTCTTGGAGTAGTTCGATAGGTTCATCGAACCGAAGAGAGCTCTTCGACCCATCTTCCTTTGGCTGCATCCAGTCTCTTCTTCAGCCCGTCGATGATAGTCTTGTTGGTGGCCAATGCCTACCCATTACTTTGAGGGTATGCCAGGGTGGAGAAGTAATTCTTAATCCCAAGTCCCGAACAAAAAATCTTAAATAGAGAGCTATCGAACTGAGTACCGTTG
>JAOTRH010235881.1:0-40718 GCA_034768845.1 Heliamphora exappendiculata | reverse complement strand
ACTATGAATATAACAATTAATGAACAAAACAAGAGCATAATTGAAATAAATTCGTGAAAATTAACCCGATCACTCCATAAGAGATAAGGTGGAGCTAGAAGGATCGAGGATCTAAACGGGATACCTAGATTGTCAAAAGATCCTCAAGTCGGGGAATGTGTCTCGGTAGTCCAATCCTCGAGTGGTGATCCAAACTAGGGTTTGGGAACTTCGGAAGCTTGGATCTCGGTATTTCGATAAGGTTTCGGCGTCGAAGCTTGAAATCGCTCGGTATATTGACAGAGTCTCTCTCACTCTAAATTATGTCCTTAAAAATGTACCAAGGGTTCGGTATTTATAGAGTTTTTCAGCCAATGAGATGCTGCCACATTTTGGGGACACGATTGGCCATTTGGAGTTGGCGGCCGGCATATTGAGGTCGGCAGTCGCCATTTTGGAAAAGGTTCCACAAGATTCTATTGACGGTTGCCACAATGGAGTTGGCGGTCCCCATGTTTGGGAATTTCTTGGACAACAAGTTATTGGCTTCAAAGGTTTTTGATGGTTAAGGTTCAAATACCGAGCTTGGATCACTTCCCGAGGATCGAACTGTGGTATTTGTTCCACCTTTTTTCATCATCGGATCCTCCTAAGATTGGGTTCAGTCAAATTGGGGTGTCTACAGTTGCCTCTCTTTGATATGACTCGTATAGCAACGCGTGATACAAGTTATATCAAAGATCCAGAGACAACAGTTATTTGACCGAACCATCTACTTTGGGGCACAAACACACATGTATACGTATGATGTTGGTCGTACTCGAACTTTTATCGAGTTGCCTACGTACCCCTTTTGCTAGGGATCAGACCAAAACGTAGTTCATGAGGCAAAATGCAAAGATGCAAAATATGATTCAAAATGTAGCACGATATAGATGTTAGCATGATGTAGATGCTGGTATAATCGAACAAATCCTAAAGATCGAGTTAAGATCTAAAGGGAGTGCAAACAAATCAAAGATCAAGTTAAGATCTAAGAACTCGATTGGATAAAATAATTAAAAGGATCGAGTTAAGATCCAAAAAATTATTTCAATCGGGAAAGTAATCATGAATTGATTGGTCGAATTAAGATCCAAAAATTCAAGACGAGGTATGAGATAAAAAATAATTAAAAGCTCAATTACGGCTTAAAATTCAATTTATCGAAAAATGGACCACGAATTAATAGGTCAAGTTAAGACCTGAAATTCGGGACGAGGTACGGGATAAAAATAATTAAAAGTTTAGTTACGGCTTAAAATTAAATTTATCAGAAAATGAACCACGAATTAATAGGTCGAGTTAAGACTTAAAATTCGGGACGAGGTACGGGATAAAAATAATTAAAAGTCTAGTTACGGCTTAAAATTAAATTTATCGAAAAATGAACCATGAATTAATAGGTCGAGTTAAGACCTAAAATTCGGGACGAGGTACGGGATAAAAATAATTAAAAGTCTAGTTACGGCTTAAAATTAAATTTATCGGAATGAAATTATCATAAAGAGATGGAGTAGCAAAAACGAGGGATAAAATGATTATCATATTTGCAAAATGCAAACAAAAATAACACGCGTAAAGTCAATATGCACAAATAACATACCACAAGAAAATAAAATTATTTATGTATATATATTGAAAATTATTTTTGTTAATAAAGTGCGCACAAAGATGAAACAAGACACCGACAATAAAAACATATTTTAAAAAATATATAATAAACGTATCTATAATAACAAAAATCACCCCCAAACAGTCCCTTAAGAAAACCCAAAACGCCATGACGATGCTCTGACATGGCGGTCGCCGTAATGGATGTGACGTGACGTTTTGACAACATAGCAGTCGCTAAGGTGAAACTCCTCTGACATGGCAACCGCCAGGTAAAAACCCCTAAGACATGGCGGTCGCCGTGTGACGCTTGAAAAACATGGCAGTCGCCAACATGCAACATGGCGACCACCATCTCGAGACGCGCATCCGTATCTTTAAGACGCGCGAACTGGCTCATTTGTGCACTTTTCACTCTCTCTAGCTTCCAAACGCTCTCAACTCTCTCTCGCTCTTTCTTGCTTCCACATTCTTTCTTACTTTCTACTAACTCTGAGATGTTTACGCTACTTCTTGTGCTTCCGTTCCTTTTCATGGCCGGCTCGGGCCAGGGAGACGATGACTTGGGGGCACGACGAGGTCCTCCTGCTGCTGAGAGTTCCTCCACGGGGACTCTCAGGGATACGACCACTAGTCAGCCCGCCGGTGGGGTCACTGCTACGCAGCCTAGCGCTGCGATAGATGCTCTCCCACTTGAGACAGAGCGCGCCTCTCGCCAAGCAGCCGAGGAGGAGGCACGGGTTGCTGCTGAGGCACAGGCAACTGCAGATGATGCTGCCGAGGCCGCGCTAGCTGATTTTCTGGATCCAGACGCTGGAGAGGGTGATCCAGCACCTTTTGACCCACACACTTACGATCTGGTTCCTCATCGCATTGCCTACCGCGGGATGAGACGCTACGAGCCTCCTGTCGACGCGATTGCTGCTGACGTTCTTCTCCGGGAGCCTGACCACCATATCTCTCGTTAGCGACCCTTGGTAGGTTACCTATCCTTACTGTTTTGAATACCGAAGCATGATTTATCAAACGTAGACGCATGCCTAGGATCCCCCATATGATGAGGATGATGTGTTTTGGTATGATGATGAATGATGATGATGATGATGATGATGTGTTTTGGTATGGATGTGATGCTAGGGATTTGAACTTAGCTTAGGTACCTTTACTGTGGAGATTTAAAACAGTAGGAACACTTAGGATTTTTGGACAGATAATGAAAAGAGAGTATGTATTTTAGCGAAAAGCATAAAAATTAAATGAGAGATTTTTTTTTTTAGGAATATTCTAGAAAATTTTGGAGAAAGAAGAAAAAAATCTTAGGAAAATTCGAAAAAAAAATTTTTGAAAAAATCATAGGAGAACATTTTTAGAAAAAATTTGAAAATTCCTAGAAAATTTGAAACACTTTGAAAAATTCTAGGAATCTTTTAGAAAATCTTAAAAAATTTGAAAAATCCTAGAAAATTTGAAAAATTTTGAAAAAAAATCTTAGGAATCTTTTAGAAAATTTTAGGAAAGTTCATGAAATTTGGAGAAATATTTTTTTTTAAAAAATTTATAAAAAATTGTAGAAATTTTAGGAAGATTTTTAGAAAATTGGGACAAATTCCTAAAAATTAATCCTAAAGGGTTAGGGTAAAAAGGGTAAAACACAAATATGAAAGGGAAGAAATTTTTTATTATTTTTTTGTTGTTTTTCTTAGGAAAAACATAAAAAGAAATGAGGGGAAATTTTTGTTTTTTTGTTTGCTTCAAGGGGATGAAAACTAAAGGGGCAATTTTGTCAAAAAATTACTAAAAATTTAGGACAGAATAAAAATTTTTAGGAGTCCTTAAAAAAATCTGGAATGAACCCTAGAAAATTGGGGTAGATTAAGAAAAATTCTAGAAAATTAAGGAAAATTTTTCACAGATCTGAAAAAAAATTTTAAGGCCTCTTAGAAAATTATAGAGAAAGTTTTCAAAAAGTTATTTGGGCGATTTTTTTAGAAAAAAGGGCAAAAATAAAATGATAGGAATTTGCCCTCGCGCACCAGGTTTTAAGGTTCATAATTTTTTTTATTAGGACGTGCAAAAACCAAAAGATCGTCACTTACATACGAATCTAGAGTTAGGGTGCCTAGTCTTTTCCTAGGACTTTTGAAAGAACCGAAGGGTCGTCACTTACTCACGAACCCAGGGTTAGGGTGCTAGTCTTTTTCTAGGGCTTTTGAAAGAACCGAATGGTCGTCACTTACTCACGAACCTAGAGTTAGGGTCCCTAATCTTTTTCTAGGGTTTTTGAAAAAATCGAATGATCGTCTCTTACACACGAACCTAGGGTTAAGGTAACTTGCCTGACTTATCAGGGCTTTTGAAAGAACCGAAGGGTCGTCACTTATACACGAACCTAGGGTTAGGATTTTGAAAGAACCAAAGGGTCGTCACTTACACACGAAACTAAGGTTAGGGTAACTTGCTTGATTTATCAGGGTTTTTGAAAGAACCGAAGGGTCGTCACTTACACACGATCCTAGGGTTAGGGTAACTTGCCTGATTTATTAGGACTTTTGAAAGAACCGAAGGGTCGTCACTTACACACGAACCTAGGGCTAGGGTAACTTACCTGATTTATCAAGGCTTTTGAAAGAACTGAAGGGTCGTCACTTACATACGAACCTAGGGTTAGCTTTCAGACATTTTTTGCACTTCGATTGCTTTGATCTATTTTTTTTTATAAATCTTCTGCTTGTTTTCTTCTTCTCAGGCTGGCCACTATGTTAGAGGCTTTGGAGGTTCTGCCTCCGGAGAGGTATTGGAGTGATATGACGCCCTCCCTGCTCATAGCCGGGCCATTATTGACGTCTCCTATTTTGCTCGATTCATACCCCTGCTGGGTAAGACGAGCAATGACCGGGTCTGGCTGATGGCCTTAGCTGAGTAGTGGTGGAATACCACCAATACCTTCCATTTCACCACCTTCGAGGCTACCCTGACGCCTCTTGACTTCGCATTGATCACCAGCATCCGAGTTGGTGGGGCGCCTATTCCATTTGATCCATCCATAGCTCGCTCCACTAATGCGCTGTTGTATTTTCTCGAAGCCGTTCCCACACAGATGGATAGAGACCGGGTTTGATACACTTGGTTCTTTGAGCGTTTCTGCCCCTTTCACTACTTTGAGCCCCGCCACTTAGAGTGGATCGCCTGGGGTTTTTTGATGTATATGTTTGGTACCTTCTTATTTTTGAACAAGGAGAATACCATTCATTTGCATTACCTTGGCGCCCTTGCTCATTTGGACCAGGTTGCCTCATTCAACTAGGCAGGAGCTGCTTTGGTCACCCTTTACGGGTTCATGCAGACTCTGACCCGGTTCCCTCAGAAGCTTAGCATTGGGGGATACTGGAGGGTTTGAGAGGTATGATTTAGTTTATGTGTTCTTCCATTTATTTCCATTCTCCTGTTATTCATTATTTACCAATTGATGCATTCTTTATTGCAGTTGTGGACTTATGAGTACCTCGAGCTTCATGTCCCGGCAAACTCCATAGCAGACCCTCTGGTTGTTCCCCGATCAGCCCGGTGGTCCCGTGGGCTAAAGGGGAAGAAAGCCAGAGGGAAGGATATTGACCGCTTTCGAGTTTCACTGGATCGGCTGACCCCCGACCAGGTATCATTTTACTATTTTTACCGTATCGCATGCTGTTCACGACTATTCACTGCACTGTATACTGATCATTGTTTATGTTCACTACACTATACTGTATACTGATCACTATTCCTGTATACTGATCACTGTTCATGTGTACTGATCATTTGCTGTTTATTATTTATTGCATTGTACTGTACCTGCAGGTCCACTAGGATGTCTAGAGGGGAGTGGAGAACGGGGCCGGCACAGATCTGATGCGCAGTCGTGACACTGCTGCGAGACGGATCCTACTGGAGGGTTCATTTGGTAGGGAGTATTATCTAAGAGAGCGGGTGGTCCTCCAGTCTCTTAACCTGGATCATTTTCGCATACCGGTGGTTCCTTCAGCCTGTATGCGTCGGACAGATCACATAGGACGTGTCGACTTGCTACTGGAGACGGTGGGGACCCCAGTCTCGGAGCTGTTGGTAGAGGAGGGGGATTACACAGCCTGGGCCCAGGCTCATCTGATGGGTCCCCTAGGTCCTGGCCTGGCTGGCCCTGACGGTAGGAGGAGAGGGCCAGCACCGGAGGTAGCAGATGCCGCTGCTACTGGTGGAGCTAGTGCTGCTGGTGGAGTCGCTGCCCCTGGAGCTGAGGCTAGAGGAGTGATAGGTCCAGAGATCCCTTGGGAGATTCAGACCGTGGCCTATGGCTTCCCTCTTTCCCTTCCTGTTCCAGTCCTGCCAATTTATGAGTTCAGAGCAGAGATTGGCCAGGTATTTCTTTTTCCTTACTCCTTCCTTTCATTTTCTGCTTCACTTGCCCGGCTGGCTTCTTCTTTTTCTTTCTGTAGTTCAATCAGGCATGGGTGGACCGGACGATGCTGATGGTCACCGGCCTGAGAGTGATGGTCCGTGAGATGGACGCCTCGATGTGGGCGGCCAACATTGCGTTCACGCCAGTAGCCACTGTAAGTAGCTCATGTGTTCCTTTTTAGTTTTTCTACATTTTCCTGCCTTTTATTTTTGTTCTGAGTCTTGCTTTTCTTTTAATAGCCTCCAGCTCCAGTTGCCGGTGCTGTACCTCCACAAGCTTCGAGTCCTGCCCCAGCCCCTGCTCGAGGCCGTGGGTCTTGCGCTGCTTCTTCTAGGGCCCAATCAAGAGGATCCGTCTCATTCACCAGGAGCCGTTCCAGAGTCATATCCTCTTCCTCCGGCAATGATGATGGTGATGATATTATCGAGCGACTCTTCGACGACGTCAGCTTAGACGAAGCTGGCTCTTCCTCCCGTCGAGTCCACCCGAGGCACGCTTGAGAGAGAGCTTCCCCTTCCCCAGTTTATTTTTTGACTTACTTGTTTTCGATGGGCCTGCGTGCCCCAGCTTGACACATTTTTATACTTTTATTTGATCCATGGGCCTACATGCTCTAGCTTACAGTTTATTGGGCTTGGGTGCCAAATTTTACGTCATATTACTTTTTATGCATCTCTTAGGCCTCCGTGCCATTTTATTACTCGATACCCATCTACTGTGTGATTCTTTATTTTCTGCCCAAATTGTTTTGTATGTACCATGCGAATGTCAGCTTTTTACACAAGCCACAATAACGGTAAACTGAATACACCCACCATATTTACACATGGCGGCCGCTACAATAAACATGGCGGTTACCACTTTAAACATGGCGTTCGCCACCTAAAACATGGCAGTCGCCTCTTCCAACATGGCGGCCGCCTGGTCAAAATAATGATGTCACTATACTGTGCTTTTTCAAGTTGGCGGTCGACAACTCCAAGGTGGCGGCCACCACAATGGATGTGCCTTTTGCCAAATTTTTAGTTTTTTGCCTTTTTTGCCTTATAAATATGGCCCTGAAGACTCCTTTTTCTGCTGGTTACACTCAGATGGCTACCCAACTTTCTTCTTGGATTGAGGCATTCTCCCATATTGAACGTCTAAACTTTGCTTCTTTTGGGATTAACTCCTTGTTTCATCTTATGACCGTAGAGATAGACGAACCATTGTTGAAGGCCGCCGTTCAACTATGGGATCCATAGTCCCACATCTTTCGGTTTGGACTTGAAGAACTCTGCCCCACTGTGGAGGAGTTTGTTGCCATTTTAGACTTGGCTCCACGGAGTTCTGTTGTCGTTCCTACTCCCTTCCTCTCAGTTCGGTAGCAGGTGATGCAATTTTGTGGCCTATCCAGGATGGAGGCTTCTCTTCTAACCTCGGGCAACTGTCTTGACATCCCATGGATTATTGAGAGGTTTCATCCTACTGGTGACCTCAGCAATATCGACTATTTGCTGCGTCGTCGTTACGCACTTTGCTTCTGCCTCCTCGCCCAGTATCTCCTTGTTCCTTCTGTCAGGCGGGTTAGTTGTGCCCTGGTTGACATTGCTGGCCAAATGTTGACAGGGAAAGATTTTGTGCCCCTTGTTCTTGCTGAGACACTGTTGGGTTTGGACGCTATTCATCGTGGCGAGACCACCACCTTTGCTGGCAGCCCTTTACTTCTCCAAGTGAGCGTAACATCTTCCTCAGTATCAAGTTCTCTGTCACACTATAAAGATTTTCTCTTACTGCTCTTACCCTTGCTACATATCTAGCTGATGGAGAAGGTAAACCTTGTGCAAAAGCCTCCCGCTGAGAGGCACAACGCCGCTGCTTTCCTTTACCGCCCGCGCTATCAGATATGTGACACTGAGGCATCTTGGCGACAATATCTTTCCTCTCTGACTGGTTCAGACATTACCTGGCAGTGCCCTTGGTGGCGGATTCCTGCTATAACTCTGACCACTATGGATCATCCTGGTGTGCTGTTTGTTGGTCTGTGTCAGGCTACTTTCTACTACCCTTATAAGATCATTCGGCAGTTCGGGTGAAGCCAGATCATATTTTCCAGTATTCGAGGTCGTTTATTCTCTTCTGCATTACGGGCTCCTTTTCTAGCAAAATATCAGGATGCCTGGCCTTCCTGTTCACATATGGAGATGTAGGAATTGCAATGTCCCGATCTTTCTACTAAATACAAGACTTGGCTGACACAAGATAAGGAAAAGAAAGACAAAGGAGAAGAAAAACAAGCAGCAAAAAGGAGGAGAACTTGAGGCCTCTTTCTTTGTTTCGAAAATTTCATAGTTTTTCTTTATTTTGTTTGTAGAGTTTGGGACTTGTGTGCCCTCCTTTTTTATTCAAAACTTTGTAATTCTGATCGAAGTAATGACAAATTCTCACTTTATGTTTAAGATGGTTTAAACTTATCCAAAGTTTTAATAACTTCATTATTAAAAATTCAGGGATTAATTTGTATTGGTCTTATTCGGATTCAAAGATGGTTAAATACAAAGAAAGTGGTCGGATTCCTTTAAAAGAATCTGCCTACGTATCCCAAAAGATGGAATCAGGCCTTAACATAGTTCGGGCTTGATTTTCACTCGGGTATTAACACTTTTGCTAAGGTCGCCCTTTCGGGTTTTTGGCCTTGCGGGCTGCTCTAACTTTTTCTGAGTCGCTTTTTCAGTTTTTAACTCAGCGAGTTTTTATTTTATCTTTATTTTTACCTTATTGATAGTACTTTTTAAGTTGGTCGAAGTTTACTGGGGTGGAGAATACATTGCCGTCCAGATCCATGATGATGACTGCACCACTGGTCATGATGGCTTTGATAAGAAATGGTCCGGACCAGTTTGGCTTGAACTTGCCTCTTGGGTCGAAGATGGGAGCTTTGATTTCTTTGAGAACCAAATCTCCTTCTCTGAGGTCCCGAGTCTTGACCTTCTTATTGAATGCCCAAGCTATCCTCCTTTGGTAACCTTGTACATGAAATAGGGCTTGCAGTCTTCTTTCATCAAACAAAAGTAACTCTTCTATTCGGTTCCTTTGCCATTCTTCTTATGAAATACTGGCCTCAACCACTATTCTCAGCGAAGGAATTTTCACCTCAATGGGAAGGGCGGCTTCTATCCCGTACACTAAAGAGTATGGCGTAGTTCTGGTTGAAGTTCTGATCAACGTTCGGTATCCCCAGAGTGCAAATGGTAGATGCTCTGGCCAATTTTGTGCGAGTTGATTGCCTTTTGCAGAATTTTCTTGATGTTCTTGTTTGCTGCCTCGACTGCTCCGTTGGTCTGCGACCGATATGGCGAGAACTTGTGAGCCATTATCTGGTATTCCTTGAAAAGATCCAGGACCTCTCCTTAGAAATGTGAGCCATTGTTTGAGATGACTTCATGGGGAACTCCATACCGACATATGATAATTTGCTTGATGAATCTGGCAACATGGGAGGCTTTGAACACCGAGTAGGACGCAACTTCTACACACTTGGTGAAATAATCAATGGCCACTAAGATAAACTCGTGTCCATTAGATGCCTTTGGTGTTACTCTGCCAATCACATCGATGCCCCATACTGAAAATGGCCATGGTGACGTCATGTTGTACAGTTGAGACGGGGGAACGTGCATGAGATTTGTGTGAATCTGACACTTATGACACTCCGCACAAACTGTATACAATCCGTCTCCATTGTCATCCAAAAGTATCCTTGTCGTAGGATCTTCTTAGCTAACATATTACCACTCATGTGCAGCCCATAGACTCCAGCGTGTATCTCTTTCATTAGCTCTTGGCTCTCTTCAGTGTTTACACACAGCTTGTTGACCCCAGAATGTCCTCGTTTGTATAGTCTAGCACCACAAATGACAAACTGCACAGATAGTCGTCGTATTGCCCTTTTATCCTTTTTGCTGGCAAACTTGGGATATTCTCCTTTCTCTATGAAGTTCTTAATGTCAAAGTACCATGGGAGGCCGTAAGTGCTTTCTTCAATAGCAGCTGTCATCTCGTATGCCGAATTTCTTTTCTACTATATTATCAGAGGTCTCATCCGCACTCCGGGTGGTATGTCAATCATGGATGCTAGGGTGGCCAGTGCATCAGCAAACTTGTTCTGCAGTCTCGGCACATGGGTAATGATTACTAATTCAAAGCATGGTATCAGCTTCTCCAGCTCTTGATAGTAGAGAATTAAGGTTAAATCCCTGACCATCCATTCTCCTCTTGCTTGTGAAACTACTAGTGCTGAGTCTCCAATGACTTCCAGTTTCCTTGCCCCTAGTTCTAAGGCTGCCTCCAATCCCGCTAAACATGTTTCGTACTCATCCTGATTGTTGGTGACTTCAAAAATTAAGCTTTAGGGACAACGAAACATGTGAATCATCGGGGGTGACAAGAAGGACTCCTATTCCATAGCCGTATTGATTGGATGCGCCATTGAAATATAGAGTCCATTTGTCCTACCCAACTTTCATTAGCTGTTCATCGGGAAATTGGAATTTCGTTTGTCTTCATCCCCTTCAACTAGTTGGTCGGCCAGGAATTCTGCCACTGCTCTGCCTTTGACTGACTTTTGGGTGGCATATTGGAGATCAAACTCAGATAGTAATAGTAACCATCGGGCCAGCCTTCCTGTCAGTGCTGATTTTTCAAACAGAAACTTCAATGGGTCCATCCGAGAGATGATGTTCACTGTGAAAGACATCATGTAATGTCTTAGTTTTCGGGAAGCCCAAACCAAGGCCCAGCATGTCTTCTCTAATGGCGTGTACTGTATTTCTGACCCGGTCATCTTCTTGCTTAAATAATAGATAGCCTTTTCTACTCCAATTTTGCCTTCTTATGCTAACATACATCCCATAGCTGAGTCAGTCACTGACAAATAGAGGATTAGTGGCCTATCAAGTTCGGAAGGAGCTAGAACAAGTGGATTTTGCATATATTGACGTACGGCATCAAAGGCATCTTGACATTTATGATCCCGTTCAAATTCAACTCCTTTCTTCAACATATGGAAGAGCGACTCGTAGGTAGTAGTCAATTTTGCGATGAATCGGCTGATGAACTGAATCTTCCCCAGAAAGCCCCTAACCTCTCGCTCGGTCCTCAGAGGAGGCATGTCCAAGATCACCTTAATCTTTGAAGGATTGACTTCAATGCCTCTTTGAGTGATCATAAATTCAAGCATTTTTTCGGCAGTGACTCCGAAGGCACACTTTTGCGGGTTGAGCTGCATTCTGTACTTTTAAATTCTTTTAAAGAATTTTTACAGTGCTACGATGTGGCTATCCCGATCCTTAGACTTGACTATCATATCATCTACGTGCACTTCGACCTCCTTATGTATCATGTCATGAAGTAAAGTAGTGGCGGCCCTTTGATAGGTTGCCCCTGCATTTTTTAGACCGAACAGCATCACACGATAACAATAGGTGCCCCAGGGCGTGGTGAATGTTGTCTTTTCTCTATCTTCGGGACCCATCAGAATCTGGTTATACCCAGAAAAATCGTCCATGAATGATAGCAAAGCATGTCCTGCTGTACTGTCCACTAAGACATCGATGTGTGGCAATAGAAAATCATCTTTTGGGCTAGCCTTATTGAGATCCCAAAAATTCACGCAGACCCGGATACGATCGTCCTTTTTTAAGATTGGCACTATATTGGCTACCCACTTCGGATACTCAGTTACCATTAGAAATCCAGCGTTGATCTATTTGGCAACTTCTTCTTTGATCTTTAGAGCTCATTCTGGTCGGATGCGTCTTAATTTTTGTTTGACTGGTTTAGCATCGGGGTATAGAGGGATATGTTGCTGGACGATGTCGGGATCAATTCCGAGCATATCCTCAAAAGACCATGTAAACACATCTTTAAATTCTTTTAATAAAGTTATTAATTGTTCTTGTTTAGCTAAGGATAAAGAAAAATCAATTTGAACATTTTGCGGGTTACTTTCATTACCTAGATTTATTGACAAAGTTTCTTTAATTATTGGTTAGGCACACATTTCTTCTTCTCTTTTTATCAAAAGTTTTATTTCTTCGGGGATGTCCCCGTCGAATTTGAAATCGTCAGAAAGTGTATGAAATAAATCAAACAAAGCAGAGTAACCAGAAATTTCATTTATTTCATTAAAAACAACGGGGATCACAAACTCGATAGCAAAAGAAGAAAGGGGAGCACGAACAGATGTGCCCTCGATTACAGACACAGACTCGATCCCAGACTTGGGACAGACAAAGTGCACGTCATCAGACTCGACGGTCCAGTTCTTTACTTCCCTTGTGGCAGCACTAACAATGAGCTGGGTACAGGAGGCCGGTGCGTTGAAACCCATCATGTAATAGTCCTATTCAGTTATGTGCAGCTGAGTCATCTTCTCATGGAACAGCATTCTCAGGTCAGTACCGTCGAGTTTGTCAGCCCAATCCTCTTTCTGAACCTTTTTTTCTTTCTTCTCTCCTTCCATTGTTTCTTCCTCCTTTGTGTCGGACAACTGGTGGCTGAAAAAGATCTCCAACCCAGGCAGCTTTTGATTGGTTTCTTCGTCAATCCACGGTTCTAAAAAGTCACAATACGGGAAATCCTCCCCTTCTTTGACGAAATATCCATTGAGTGTTCCAGAATAATTGGCCTTTCGTTTCCTTCTAGGCCCTTCCAGATCTTCTTCCATCAGCTCATACCCAAGGCCAAAACGGTGCAAAGTTGGCAATACCTGAATGGGTTCTCGGATTCCCTATAGTTTATGTCCCAATCTCATACCTGGGAAGAAGGAAATTTTTCTCATAATGGTTACAGCCTTCCGATTGACATACCTTTCTTCCTCATTCATTAGCGTCTAAACAGCCCGCACTTCATCAAACCAAAAACCACTGAGCAACACATCGTCTTCACTATGTTGGACTTTTAGTAGAGTTGTGCCCTCTCCTCCTTTCAGATGGTGAATACTGTCCTCTCCGTGAATGGTCAAAACTGCCACATCCTTTATTAATTTCAGTTTCTAGTGAAGGGTAGACGACACTGCCTAAACATTTGGGTCATGTAGCCACGACCTGCCTAGAACCAAATTGAAGAAGGCCAGCACATCTAATACGTGGAACTCAACTGACGTTTTCAGTGGTCCTACTGAAATAGCGAACGTCACTAGTCCCAATACATCTCTCATTGTGTTATCGTAGGCTCGTACTCCTTGATTACAAGAAGTGAACTGGTCTGGCCTCATCCCTAAGCAGACGACTGTTCTCAATGGGCAAACATTCAAGACAGACCCATTATCAATGAGGGTAATCGGGACCCATTTTTCTAGGCACTTGACGGTGATATGAAGTGGTTTGTTGTGACTTTTCCCTTAGCGGGAAAATCCTTATCAGAGAAAGAAATGACTTTTGGTTCAACCATCGACAGAATCAATCCAATCAATTGCTCATGGGTGGCTTCTATCGGAACGCTGGCTTTATTCAAAACTTTCAGCACAGCTTGCCTGTGTTTATGTGAGGCCATCAGTAGCCCCCAAATGTTGATGTTGGCTTGCATCTTCTTCAATTGTCTCAACACCGCATCATCTTCCTCTTCCTGTTCTTTCTCCTTTTCTTTTTCACTCGACTGCCCCCTTTCCAGTTGGGCTGGTTTGAAGTGTCACCCGCTTCTGGTGAGGTGTTCTACACCATCTTCAGGATTCCACAATCCTGTTATTATGTCAATGCCTTGTCGTAACTCGTTCATAAGTGGAGGGCTCTCGAATGCCCATAAATCACTTAAATCAGTGATCGCCAGTCTTTCCTTCCTTTCTTCATCATCTTCTATAGCCCAGGTATTGTCGATTTCCTCCCAAATGTCCTCCTCGATAAAGTTTATCTGTTGTTCCCGAGTAGCCCAAAAATCTGTCCATTCAGCCCTATCAGATTTCAACACAATCCTTACTGGCCAATAGGATTGCATATCGTTGACGTGTACCTCCACCTCAAAATGTTGGGGAAGGGTGATTCCATCAAGCACGTGGCCAAATCCATAGGGTCGGGCCAGATAATCTAATGGCCAATCGCCTTTTTCGTTGCACACTTCTTCTTGTTAGTAACTTGGATTAGCGGTCGATACCATTTCCTGGTGTTATCATTCCATTCCTCCATCCTATCTCGACTGTCTCTAATCATGACAAATGAACATGCTGATTGATCCTCAGTAGATGAAACACGCAGGCGTGGTAGCCGTGCGGAACAGATATGCCGACTTGGATCCTCTGACTGTCCCAAAGTCACACAATTGACCCCAGCCTGCCTAGCATAATTTGGCAATGGGTTAGTAGTAATGTTTGGCTTTGGGGTTGCTGATAAAGGAGGAATCACTTTGTTGTCAATGAGATTTTGGATCTCGTGTCGAAGTCTCAAGCACTTGTTGGTTAAGTGCCCGTGGCCTTGATGGAAAGCGTAGTATTGGGAAGCATTGAACCTTGGCGGTAAGGGATCGGGTACTGGCATAGGGTGTAAAGGTTTGAGGAGCCCTTTCTCAACAAGTCAATTCAGGGCGGTGGATAAGGAAATGTTGAGGGGGGTGAAGACCCTCCTCGAATTTTGTTGCTGTTGGCCGTGGTTTGATTGCTGAAGATTATTCGTTGGATGGGTGGAAGGGGAAGGATTCAAAAGGTTTACCTCGCCTAAGCGAGCAGCAGGTTGATTTTGGTTGGTTGCGGGGAAGGTCCTTCTTGGTGGTTTCTAACTGGGTTCTACTTTCTCGATATCACCAGACTCGATAGCACCCTCTATCTGGACTCCGGCGTCAAATAATTACTCGAATGTGGAGAGTGGCTGCGTGATCAAGTAACGCTTTAACGTAGGCTGCAGGTTTTTTACCACCATCCTTACTTGCTCCTTTTTTGAAGGCTGCTTTGTCATCTTAGCAGCCTTACCCCTCCATCGGGTCAGGAAGTCCACAGAAGATTTTATATTCTCCTGTCGGGTTATTTCTAGCTTTCGGGTAGTTACATCCAGTTAGACGCTGAATTCTGGGATCTCCAGTTCTATTAAATTTTTCCATGTCTGGCATCTTGAACTTTTTTGACAATTTCACATCTAGAAATAGGCAGAGTCCCCCTACATCGAGCATGTATTCCTCAACTCCCTTAGCTTTTTTGAGGACCTTTTCCATCTTGTCGATCTTCTCAATCAGTGCAGATTCTTTAGACTACGCAGTATTTTTCTCCTCAACTATCACCTGACGAGGGTTTCGTGGCGGTGGTGGGACAACTTGCGGTCCATCAGGGAGTTGGCTGTTGTCCCAAAAGTCCTCTCCATTTTTGTTCATCTCATTTGGTTATCCATTCGCAACAGGGATACGGGGCTATATTGCCTGAATCTGTGCCTGACATTGCACTTGAGCATGGGTATGTTGCTCTACCGCTCTCTGTATATCAGTAATTGCCCTCATTAGGGCTATTAGATTCATCTCATTTTTTGCCATTCCAACTGACTCAGTCGGCTGTTCAGATATCCTACAAAATCTTCCTGACACTGATCTTTCCCAAACACGTGTTGATCACACTTTTCTTGGCCCAATGGTAATCCCACAGAGAAACCTAGATTCCAACAGCGAAATGACCAGTATTAGAGACTTCCCAGGAAAATATTCTGGCAGCGAATAACAGATATCTCGAATTCTCAAAATAACATATCACGAGCAGATAACCATGGAAGCTATAACAATGCCCCTGCCAGGCTCACATTGGCAGCATAACAACAGGATGACTCAAAAACTTCTATGATGGCTGGAAAGGGGACCAACTAAAAATTAAGGGGAAGGCTTGTCCAAAAAAAAAAAGACAGCACTCTAGCAAGAAAACAAAACTATGCTCACCGGACTGGTTCGACCTAAAAAGGAAAAACGGGCAGCATGATGGTACAAAAATAATTCTCGCGGGTATTACAAGGGTTTGAAAGAAACGAGCTTATGTCAAGGAGAAGATAACTAACGACCCGAGAAGATCTCGAAAGAGAGAGAAATCATCAAGACGAAATACAGTCAAGATGACAGTAAGGAAAATCAAAAGTGGTGAGAAACAAAACTCGAGTAAGAATCCGAAGGAAAAGCTAGCCTAAACAAAGGATAACAAAAAATTCAAGTCGAATCCGGAGAAAGGACAAGCCTAAATCAAACAAACATGCCTATCAATAGCAATCGACACATACAATAAAGAAAATACATAATCCTACAAGGGTCAGCATCACCTAATGGAGAGTTTTAAGTTCACTATATGCAAAATGCTAGATTTGGTCAATTGAAAATGGTACCTTCTGAATAGAGCCGGGTATATACCTCCCATGCAGAACATGGTCAAACAGTGCGCCCGAACTCTTTTATTGAACCTATGATAGCGTACAGCCAGCAAGGGTTGCCCGTCTCCTCAATAATCCCCGAAACAGATTAACGTTCAGGGCATCAGGTCGACCAGGCAAAGGGGGTTGAAAGACAATGCATATGAATGCAAAAATGCAAATGAGAGATACATATTAAGAACTAATGATGTTTTCAAGTCTAGCCCTCTTATTTGATTTTATAAACCAGTCCCTAGCAGAGTTGCCAAAAAATACTATGGTGTTGGGATTTGAGAGTTAAAAAAAATGAAAAAATTCAAAGATGTTTTGAAAAATACTTTAATACCTTGAAAACTAACTTTTGAAAACTCTTTTTTATTGAAAATAGAGTCGCCACTTAGTTTTTGAGAAAAACTAAGAAAAATAAAAATGGATAACTGATCTTAAAAGCGTTTAACAAGAGAAAGAGGATCCGGGGGCTAAGGTACGAATCGGGAAAGGTGTTAGGCACCCCGTTTACCCAATCGAAAGGTTGGCCTTTACTAATCATCATTGATTCTTTAATAGAATTTCTCAAATGTATGCAAATAAAGAAAATGGAGACAAATAGAGAACATTCAAAATTAGTATAGAAAATACATAAAATATGTACATAACACTCCAAAACAAATGAATGTCAAAAGAAAAATCCTAAGTCCTAAGGCATGCGATTTCTAACTAAAAGATACATGAAACAATTTCGCATGTAATATTGTTTAAGCATTCTAAATTAACATACTTGGGTTAAAAGAATGGAATGCTAAAGATACAAAACTACATAAACATGATTTGCTACAAAATAATCTTGAAACAAAGTGACTACATTCTAAACTAATATGTACAATATGCATGTTGTCAAGTTACCTAAAAAGTTTAGAAAACATGTACAAATTCTTTGTTAAAAATCAAGGTAATAAAGCCTACTAGCAAACATTTCGTATTAACAAGCAAACATTTGAAATTTTAATTTGAAGAAGAAAGAAAAAGGTTTGCAAAAAATTAATTAAGCCAAAAATAAAATATTAGAAAAATATTTATTTAAACTACTTAAAAGAAAACTATCTACATTTTATGTTTTTGAACAAATCAAAGAAAAATAATGGGAATGAAATAAACAAAAGAGTTTTAATTAAATTACACTACCAATTAAAAGATAAAAGAAAAAGAATGACAACTAACATACAAGGCTTTTTATGATTTTTGTAATTAAAAAAAGAAAGTAACATGAAAGAAAAATTAAGCTAATAAATGAAGATTTTAAAAAGTAAAGAAGATGTGATCATTAATGTTTTTATATTTTTCTTAAAAAAATTAAAATAAAAAGAAAAGAAAATGGAAGAAAATAAAAGAACAAAAGAGTTTTGAAAGGAAAAATTATGATTCTATTCAAAGATGAAAATTAGATTACAAGTTTTTTTGTGATTTTGAATTTATGAAAGAGAAGCTAGTAAATACAGCTATAAAGAAAAAAAAATTAACATGAAACAAAATGCTAAAAAATAAAATTGTACTAAGAAAAGAAAAGAAAAGAAAAGAAAAGAAAATTATTTAAATGAACATTAGACTAATACTTTAAAAAAATGAGTATTGAATTAAAAAAATAATAAAAGAAGAAATAAAATGTTTGAATATTAAAACAATACTAAGAAAAATGAAAGAACGTTAACATAATATTATAAGAAAATAAAATAAAATAAATGGTATATTAAAAGGAAATTACATTAAGCTAATTACAAAGAAAATAACAAAGAATGCACACTACAAGAAATCTAAATTACATTAAAAGAAAAAAAAAGATGAAATGCACTAATTGAAATTAAGAGAAATTAATTACAACTAATTCAATGATCAAGTATGGGTAAAGTATTGACAACTATACCCATATGGATATAAGTGCATTAATATAACAATCAACAACATTAATTAGTTGCAATTGTTAAAGTGAAATAAGCTTAAAGTGAAAGTAAGTAAATCAATAAAATAATTAAACTAAGTAGGCTAAAACATGAATTTAATTATGAATATGACAATTAATGAACAAAACAAGAGCATAATTGAAATAAATTCGTGAATATTAACCCGGTCACTTCACAAGAGAGAAGGTGGAGCTAGAAGGATCAGGGATCTAAGCGAGATACCTAGTTGTCAGAAGATCCTCAAGTCGGGAAATGTGTCTCAGTAGTCTAATCATCGAGTGGTGATCCAAACTAGGGTTTGGGAACTTCGGAGGCTCGGATCTCGGTATTTCGACAGGACTTCTGTTCGGGGATCAGAATCGCTCGGTATATCGACAAAGTCTCTCTCAATCTAAATTTTATCCTTGAAAACGTACTAGGGGTACGGTATTTATAGAGTTTTTCAGCCAATGAGATGCTGGCACATTTTGGGGACATGTTAGGCCATTTGGAGTTGGCGGTCGCCATATTGAGGTTGGCGATCGCCATTTTGGAAAAGGTTCCACAAGATTCTATTGACGGTCGCCACAATGGAGTTAGCGGTCGCCATGCTTGGGAATTGCTTGGACAACAAGTTATTAGCTTCGAAGGTTTTTGATGGTTAAGGTTCAAATACCGATCTTAGATCACTTCCCGATAATCGAACTGAAGCACTTGTTCCACCTTTTTTTTCATCATCGGATCCTCCTAAGATTGGGTGGAGTCAAATTGGGGTGTCTACATTACTCCCACTTCACTATTAATCTTACTCAATTTACGTTGGTTGCCAAACAAAGCCTAAGAACTTTATGAAAAAATCGATTAAAGCAACCTTCAAGAAATCACGCTTAAATAAAAAATAAAAAAATAATCAAAAACAAAAAAATTTAACCCAAACATAAAAACATATAATTTAGGACACTACGAAGAAGGTAGAATTGACGAAATCACAATTTTCCTTTTACCTAAAAAGGTTATCAACAATATAAAACTTTTTTTAAAAATAGAAAAATTGCTCTTTTGTTGGGTTAGACGATTGAATTTATCCGAAATGCACCAGGATCCATGACATAGCCATGAATGCTGATCATAAGTGTGCCAGTGAATAATTAAAGTTTAAATAAATAAATGAAAAATATGATCACCTCTTTATAAGTAATTGACCTGAACACACACATATATATATATATATATATATATATATATATTGGGATTGACTCGAATCTCAATATCAGATTTAGCAGGTAGGTTTATTTAGCAGCTGCCCTATTGATCATTTAGCAGCTTTTTTATTGTTGATTTAGCAGTTGTCATATTATTATTTTAACAGTTTCTCTTTTGATAGTCTTCTATAAAAAGGATAGCTATGGTCTCATATTGTGTGTGAGAATTGAGAGGCTAGCTGGTAGAGAGAAGGGAGTTGAGTTTTGTACTGTTTCACATTCGTCATAGTGAAATATTTCTCTCTCGCTCGTGGACGTAGGCCGGTGTGGGCCGAACCACGTAAATTCTTGGTGTTATTTATTTTCTACTTTTTTGTGCGTGGTTTGCTTCCATTCGCGTTCAGGGATTGGTGTTCAAATCTCAACAAGTGGTATCAGAATCGACGGTAGACGATTCGAAACCGTAATGAAAAATCGGAGTAAGGTATAATTTTTTAATTTTGTATCGAATAAATTAAAAAATTATTTTTTTTGGCACACACAAAAAAAAATTTAAAAAAAGAAAAGCATCCTTGATCATGAAGGACGTTCGGTGAAGAAAGCGGTGGCGTGCAAAGCAATTACAGAGCTTGGTTTTAGCCCAAGGCGCACACTGTAATGAATTCCAATTTGTGAGGAATGAAAATTAATTGTTGAGATCTTTGATTAGGATTCAATTCATGATTTTCAATCATCCAGCACAGATTTGGTCTTCAAGGGAATAAAGATTTGACGTATCAAAGGCCAATTGTTTGATATTCTAAGGTTCTGATCCAGTGTGGTAGGAGCACAGAATTAATTATTTAATTTATTTTATTATATCGGTTCGTATATATAATAAAATAATTTAAAAGGAATGTGTTTCTTAAGGTTTTTGGGCGCTGCGAATTCATCAGTACGGTCAGATTTTTCAATTTCTGCACCGTTTATTTGAATTGGACAGATTGGCTTAGATTGGAATTGATCGGGTGTGATCAGGTACAATCAGGAGCGATCGGGTACAATCAGAATTAATTTGGGTTGTATGGGACAAGAATTACACATATCTGTTATTGCGACGAGTTAAAATTGTGAAGATTGTCTGACAAATCTAATGGCGTTAAAAAATTTAAATTTCGTGATTGAACCTTTTAACGGCCGTGACGACTTCACTTTATGGCAGCAAAGGGTAAAGAATATTTTGACGCGTGAAGGATTGATAAAGGCTCTCAAGAATAAGTTAGAGAAACCAGAAACGATGAAGAATGTAGAGTGGAAAGAGATGCAGAACTTGGCGAACAGTACGATTCAGTTGTATCTCGGTAACAGCACTCTTTAGGAAGTCATCAACGAAAGCGATCTGACGGAACTCTGGGCTAAGTTGGAGAGCAGGTACAAGTCCAAGACATTGACGAATCGGTTGTCTTTAAATAAATAGTTGTATGCACTTCAGATGACAGAGGAAGCGAACTTTATGGAGTACTTGAACGAGTTCAACAAGATTCTGATGGAATTGGATTCTATTGGCGCGAAGATCGAAGACGAGGATAAAGCAATTCTCCTGTTGGTTTCATTACCTTCATCATATGAGCATCTGAGGACTACACTGATGTTTAAAAAAGATACCCCTGGGTTAGATGAGGTTGTTGCTGCTCTCATATCTCATGAGATGTTGAAGAAGAGGGAGAGTGACAGATCACAGAAAGAGGGCATCATGGTTGCATCAGGTAGTGGGGAAGTTAGAGGTAGGGCGACAGTGAAGCAAGATGGGTCCAAGAAGAAAGGTCGTTCCAAGTCGAGAGGTTACAAAGGGAAGTGCTACTATTCTGACAAGAAAGGTCATCTGAAGAGGAATTGTCTGAAGTACAAGGCAGACAAGGAAAAGGAACAATCATCAGAGATAGCAGTTATAGAGGGCTCCGATTATGAAAAATCATAGGTGCTCACAGTTATTTCAGGTATGAGCAAATCAGATTGGATATTAGATTCTGGATGTTCGTTCCACATGTGTGCAGTCATAGAGTATTTTGATACGTATCAGGTATGCGATCGGGGTACTGTCGGGATGGCTAACAATGCAGTGAGCAGAGTTATCGGTATAGAGATAGTGCAGTTTTGTAGGCTTGATGGGACCCTTTTGATCTTGACTGGGGTTAGACATGTGCCGAATCTAAGGAAGAACTTGATTTCTTTGGGGATGCTGGATTCGAGAGGTTGCGAGTTCTCAACTGGAGGTGGAGTTCTTTGGGTTTCAAAGGAAAACATTGATGTACTGTAGGGACAGATGATTGACAACCTATACAAGCTCGTAGGGAATGTTGTGATAGGTGGAGCTACTGCCAAACATTAGATGAGTAGTACAGGTAAACGACTTACACGGAAAGAGTGTAAGGGTGATCAGAGTGAATAACAGTTGCGAAAAAGCACACGAAATAGGTGCAGGGGTACACGGAAGCGACGAGGTAGTACAAGTGCGTAGGTGAGCAAATTAGATTGTGTGCAGGATGCCGACAAGATACAAGAGCAACAGTTGTTGGATATTCATAGGAAAGCTCCGAGTAATGAGACTAAAACGACAGGCGTGACAGACAGGTGTACACCTCGACAGAAGCGAGTCTCATTTGCTCTTGATTTGGTTTGTGGCGGTGATCTCTCCGATTGTGTGCACAAAGGGGGAGAGATGAGGCCATGTTCTTCTACAAAGTAGTTAGCTTTGTAGGACACCCGGGTTAGGGTGCAGACACCTCGGTATAGAGGTGTGGGCCATACTCTTTGGGTGTGGCAGATTAACGACGACGACGATGGCAGAATCGACAGCGATGCTGATTATCTTCTGGGTGGTTTGGAGAATTCAAGTCAAGGTGCAGATCCTTCATCTTACCAGAAGGCTACAAGTAGATCAAAAGGGAAAAGGCGTGTAGGTCGAGGATTGCCGACAGTTCTTTAAAATGGCTGAAAGATTCGAGCCAAGGTGGAGATTGTTGGGATTGACTCGAATCTCAATATCAGATTTATCAGCTATGTTTATTTAGCAGCTGTCCTATTGGTCATTTAGCGGCTTTCCTATTGTTGATTTAGCAGCTGTCCTATTGTTATTTTAGTAGCTTTTGTTTTAGTAGTCTCCTATAAATAGGATAGTCAGTGTCTCATATTGTGTGTGAGAATTGAGAGGTTAGCTGGTAGAGAGAAGGGAGTTGGGTTTTGTACTCTTTCACATTCGTCATAGTAAAATATTTTTCTCATTCGCTCGTGGGCGTAGGCCGTTGTAAGCCGAACCACGTAAAGCGTCGGTATTATTTATTTTTTGCCTTTTTGTGTGTGGTTTGCTTCCGTTCGCGTTCGAAAATTGATGTTCAAATCTCAATATATATATATATATATATAGAGAGAGAGAGAGAGAGAGAGAGATATTATCTAGTTCATAACAGCTGGAAGTTTCTGCCGTGCAATTTTGTAAGTGGTCTGTAGATTTTGAGTAGAAGAGGTGGAAGAGGTAGCTTTATGAAGCAGAATTTGCACAATCGATTTGCCCAACCCTTCTCTAAGTATATTTGACTCTCACAAATACGTACAAAAAAATAAAGAAACTAATTGACAATTTCTCTACAAAATAAATAAACGGGTTGTTGCCCAATTCTTTTGAGTTAAATAATAATTCGTTCTTTTCTAAGTATATATATATATATATATATATATATGTGGCCCTAGTCAATAAACATTTAATTGACTTTTAGTACTTTTATGAGCCTTCTCGATTAGTATTTCATTTTTTAAGCTTTTTTATGGGTACTTAGAGAAATAGCACTATAAAATCATTTCTTTCTGGCAACTGGGGTTAAAAACTCTGACTCTATTAAGTATTAGCTAGCCAAATCTCTAGAGAGAAAAAAAAGATTTTGCCACATCATTTTGGCACTCTTTTTTTTAAACTTTTGTTAAATAAAATTACAAAAATACCATTCAAGTATTTGGACAAAATATGATACAGAGAATAGAAGGTATTTAGCTTAAAAATTAGCGCCAAAATCATTTCCAAAAAAACAATGGCTTTACACTAGAGCAGCACTGTCAGAAAAGGGTGAAATGACAAAGTACTTAGCCAAAAAAATAAATATATAACTTTGGCTGTTTCAATATGGCTGTGTATTTAGGACAGCTTTTTGATTAGTGATTTTCTTTTCATGTTTTTTATTATTTTTAATATTTTGTTAATTTTTTTATGTCGTTCGTGACGAGTGTGATATAGAAAGTATGTTTATTTAAAATAAAATTTAAAAACTTATTAAAAACAATGCGACTCAAGAATCTTTAAGTGACTTTTTTCAACTTATCTACATTTTTAAGTGTTTTTAGGAATGATCTTTTACTTATATAATTTTTAATACCGAGAAGAATCTAAAAAATATAAATATGACGTGGGGCTAATGTTAAAAAAATTATTAGAAACAAAGAAAAAATGAATAAAAAAAAGTATCCCAAACAAAGGCTAAAACCACTGAAGATGCTCTTTGAATAGGACTTTTATATTTTACTAAAAGTTAATAAAGAAACCAACATTATAAATAATATAAACAAAACAGCAAAAAAAGTGCTGATCCAGCCATGTCAAAGATAACTTCAAAACCAAAATTGTTTTTAAAAAAAAAAAAAATGAAGAGAAGAGAAAAGAAAAGAAAAGCTACATCGATCCAAACAAGACCTTGAATTATATATACATATGCACGTATCGTGCTGTGCATGCTGTCTGGAGATTACTTGAGCAGCTAGGTTTTCATTAGTTTAGCGTGGTGAATATGACATTCATTTTTCTGTTCTTAGTCTAATTGTATTAACTAAACGATCCCCTACTGATTTCAATAAATACTACAAAATGTCCTAGTAGTACTGTTTCTGTTCTTCCTCTGAAATTGTATGGTTTTTTGGGTAATGAAAAAATTTTCGGTTCGAATAGCGAGTAATCAAAAAATCAAGTTATATGTTACATTTAATTGTAAAATAAATGAAAATTTATTCCTAGATGCATAAATGTTTTAAATATTTACTACTTTTTTAAATATTGATACCTTCAAAATATTATTATAGAAATTGTGCACATTTAAGGATACGTTTTTATTCTCTTATAATAATTTAGATATGAATACTTTTATATTTCTTTATAATTCATATAACAGGATATCTTATATACAGTCATGAATCAGTTTATATTTTCAATTTATGGTAATTAATCCTACATAAATATATATGTTTATTGATTATGTAGTGATTGATATTTTTTACATGGTTAATTTATCTACTCAAGCAAACTCAGCAACTAAAAAATAATCGATATAAATTATAAAAGTAAAATTGAAGCCTCTCTCATCAAGATTAATCGTATAATGTTATCGGTTGTTAGTTTTATAAAAAATAGACACTCAGTTGCATTTTTATTTTGCTTTTATTTTTCTTCTCTCAATTATTTCAATATCCAAACATAGCATAAACATCACCCATTAGCCATGGATATATATATATATATATAACACCTTTAGAAGTTTAGTATTAAAAAATAATTCTGGAGATATATAATAAACTCCTCTCCATTTCTTAGACTTACAAGTTTCAATATAGTAATAGTCCATGCGATTAGACATGGGGAAGCATTTTATCATCTAAGTTTTGATCTGCAACCAATCATGTTTTTTGACATATTGCAGATTTCTTGTCACCTCTAAAACATCGGCTGGCATCCAATTTTTTAATTTTTATAAGACAGCGACCATGTCTTGTGAGAATGATCATTAATTAAGGGTTTCATGAACAGAAAAAGAAAAAAAAAACTACAGCTAATTATCATTCCAATGCATTGCATGGCACACTTTTTATGTTCCTACGGGGGTGATATTTTTAGAAAATTTTTATTGATGAAATTATTTAAAAATTTAAATTTTACTTATTTTATAAGATAATAATTTTTACATTAGTTAATAATTAATCATCTATTATTACTATACTACAAATTAAATTATACACATCAATTAATAAGTTGAATACACTTTTAATATAATCATACTGTTATATTAACAAAAAAAAAATATAAATACACAAACTTTTACAATAGTATTCAATAAGATTTTATGTGTTAAAATTAGTACATAATAGTCTAATTGTCAATAGTATTAAACATATCATTTTCAGTATGTACAATCAAGACTACCAAGTATTCATTGAATCAAATAACATAAATAATTAATTTAATATTCAACTTTATAAGATGGTTGTTAAGCTTTTGAAATTGTATATTTATGATTGCGACAAATAACCTAATGCGGTAGTGGTATAATTAAATTTGTAATTTGTGAATTTTTGTGTCATGCTCTTTAGCAATTATGAATGTATAATTGTATAATATTTTATATTATTATGGAGTTAATTATACTTTTTTAACGGGGCTAACTCCACGCAAAGTAAAAATTACTATAATAATAGTAGTTAAAAAAATTGATGAAATCAATTGAATTCACAATAGTGTATGTAGAGTCACCCCTGCCTGCGCCTTGAAAGTTAGACTAATCTAACTTTTTAAAATGAGCTATAGAATGTGAAAATTTGTTTTCAAACAGTAAATATAGTTACATACTAGATGTGTGTGAACACGTTATGGGTGTGAATGTTATAACTGTGAAAGGAGAAGAAACATGTGCAAGCTTTTGAAAAGTTAGAGGTAGTGAGATGATTGTGATATTCCATTCTACATTGGTAAAAGATAGAAATTTAGTCTGATATATATAAAAATATTTGTAAGTTACTACTAATAATTTAAGTTAAGTATTTTGGGTGGCGTTAGTAGGCTTTTACTTCAAATTATTGGGTTAGTGGTTCACTCGAGTTGTTACAAAAAGAGTATCAGTACCAACCCTGATTCCTATGTAGGGCTCCGTGGTAGTGTGAATAGAAGAATAGAGGTTTTAGAGAGGGATAGAGGCCCCGAGATTCTATATCTTGTGCACGCTAATGGACTACTTAGTGCTCGCTAATGGGTTACTGTAGACACCTCAATTTAACCCCGCCGAATCTTAAGCTTATCCAGGTGAATCCAATGATAAAAACCAAGTAGGATGATGTGTAAAGTCTCTAAACGATCGTTGAAAAGTGATTCAAAACTGGTACTTTGTGAAATCAAACCACAAGATTACAATCTTTGAACCTTGAGACCGCAACCTTTCAAACACCTAGTTGTTCATTGGCCTAGATTGTTAAAGCAGCAAACTTTGAACCATGCGACCGTCCCCTTGAATGTCATGATGGAAACATGAAACCTTTGGAAACTCTAAAAAACCTTGTGGTCACAACAACCATCCTCACAGTCGTAACCTTCAAAGGTGGCATCTGCAACCTTCTGGGAATATTCTGAGATCCTGTCACACCCCAAAACCCGAGGTCATGTGAAAATCCACCAAACATCAGTTTTATGAAAATAAATTTTCATATATTCAAATCCACATGTTGAAATCAAAAGGATACCCAATATACAACTCTCATAAGCAGTAAACATCCAGTTCCAACATGCGAAAATATACATATCGCCCTAAGGCATACAAAACATGACTTCAGAAGTAGGAAGACAAAAAGGAAAACTACTAGATTCTTCTGCCACCATGGGCACCACCAGATCAACTCCTCCAGATCATCATCCTCATGTCCTGAAAATGGTTTTATAACAAAAATCCCACACAGTGAGCCGAAACTCAATAGAAATAGACTATAAAGCTGTAAAGCAGGATATGCAATCATATGGTGGGAGCTAATTCAACCACAAGTTTAACCAGGCATTATAACTAATGCAAATAACTGTTTAAAAAAACTATAATCAAAATGTTTCTTTCCACTCGGATCACACAACCGAGAAAAGAAAAAATATATTTTTCGCTTGGAACACACACACACAGCTGACAAGAATAAACCGGTAAAATAGTATGCTCCACTCAGGCCACACAGCCGAGGAGAAAGATAAAATGAATCATGTGTACCGACTCTGTCACAAGGGGACAGATGTAGCAACTACAGACTCCCGCCCCTATACCCAATCTGTACACATCGTAGGACTGGTTAGGTAAATACAAGTTCTATACGAAGCCACCATAATGTAAAAGCTTAATTTACGGGTTCAAAACCTAAGGGTTTAAAGCACCCAACTGCTTAATTTACGGGGACTAGCCCGAAAGAACAAAGCACCTACTCTGCGCACGTTTTCAGACCAACACCGAGGGTAACTCGTGCCAAATATCCTCTATTTCGGTACATCTAGAGAATCATTTTACAAAACCAAAATATTTTTACATTTATACAAAGATCCATCCATCAATATGGAGATCAAATAAACATATAGATCCATCCATTAACATGGAGATCAAACAAACATATAGATCTATCCATTAACATGGAGATCAACAGCTATACAAAACATGTAAAAACATGAGTTTCATAGCTATACAGCATATGTATAAATTGGAGATCCAATCCATCTACCATGGAGATCAACAGGTATGTAAAAACGCACAATTTTATAAAACATTTTCAAGGTTGAGCCCCAACCCCAAGGGTCAGCTCCAAACCCCCAAAAGAAAACATATTTTCCAATGTTTTCATAAAAACTCCTTTTGCAAAATCATTCATTTCTCCAAAATATCCACCAAACCATCCAAGAAACCACCAAACACCCACACATGGCCCCAGTCGACTGGCCCAAGTCCCCAGTCGACTGAAAAACTCTCTAAAAAAAGAGAATCAAAACAGAAGCAATTTCAGTCGACTGACCTCCCCGGTCTAGTCAACTGAACGCCCAAAATGATGATCCAGTCGACTGATCCTGCCCAGAAAATGTTTTATGCTACGGTTTTTGCCTCTAAGCCTCAAATCAAGCCTCTAAACACCAATCAAATACCATTGGACATCCACACGTCCAAGCCTTACACCAAAACCTCGGAAGAAAACTCTCAAAATACATTTCCATCCACCGAAAACGACGAAAAATGATTTTAAGCTAAAAATCCGATTTATCAAAACATAAATCACCTTTTTCATGCGTCTTTAAATGGTGAAACAACAAAAGATTACATATAGCACTCTTAAACATCTATATATTTTAGAACCCTACCTCGGTGAATAAAAAACTCAACGCCTCGATTCACTTGCAAAATTGAGTTTCATCAAAATAAAATTCTGTCCAGATGGATGCATAGAGCACGATGCCTATAACAAGGATCGGCTGCTGGTCCGTCAAAAACCAAGCCCCGAGCCCCCAAGAAGTTAGAGATAAGGCAGAGAGAAAAAGGAGAAAACTTAGATGTTAAGTTTTGAAAATATCTTTTGAAAATATCTAACTCCAGATATTTATAGGCCTCTAAAATATCTTTTTTTTTAATTTTAAAATTCGCATCGTGACTCTCTGCAGCCCCCGGGACCAACCCCGCATGCTTATTTAAACCAAAACATGCATCAAAATTCATATAAGCATATTAAAGCGAAAACGCTAAAACATGTTGAAGAACACCGAATATGCATATATATCAAAATAAAACGATACAGGGTCTCACAGCTCTCCTCCCTTAAGGAATTTTACCACTGAAATTCACTACAAGATTACGAGGTAAACAACTCCGGGTATCTAGCACGAACCTCAAACTCAAGCTCCCAAGTTGCTTCTTCAACCCCATGATAAAGCCACTGAACTTTGACATAAGCAATCGTTCTCCCCCGTAACACTTGGTTCTTTATATCTAGAATTTTCACAGGACACTCCTCATACATGAAATTCTCATCAACTCGCAACTCAGCCCAATCCAGGACATGTGAAGGATCAGGCTCATACCTCCGAAGGATAGAAACGTGAAACACGTTGTGCACGGATGCTAACTGAGGTGGCAAGGCCAAATGGTATGCTACCACGCCAATTCTTTCTAGGATCTCGAAAGGTCCAATAAAGCGCGGTGATAGCTTCCCTCTACGGCCAAATCTCATCAACCTCTACGTGGAGAGACCTTCAGAAACACATGATCTCCCACTGCAAACTCCAAAGGCCTCCTCCTCTTATTTGTATAGCTCTTTTGGTGGTTCTGAGTTGTCACCAGACGCTGACGAATCACTACAATCTTCTCGGTCATCTCCTGCACTAGGTCGGGTTCCAAAATAGTGGTCGCATCCACATCTGTCCAACACACCGGCGATCTACATGGCCTACCATATAGAGCTTCATACTGTGCCATCCCAATAATGGACTGATAGCTGTTGTTGTATGAAAACTTTACCAATGATAGATGATCCTCCCAAGAACCTCAAAAATCAAGCACACAGGCTCTCAACATGTCCTCCAAAATCTGGATGGTCCTCTCAGAAAGACTATGGGTCTGTCGGTGGAAAGCTGTGCTAAAAGTCAAGCTCGTTCCCAAAGCCATCTGAAGACTCTGCCAAAAGGGCGATGCAAAGCGCGGGTCTCGATCAGAAACAATAGTCACTAGTACTCTGTATAGTCGGACTATCTCCCGAACATACAGCCTACCCTATTTGTCCACCGAATCCCTCACTCGAATGGGAAGAAAATGTGCCGACTTCGTCAGCCTATCCACCACAACCCGAACAACATCATGTCCCGCTAGCGATCGAGGAAGTCCTCATACAAAATCCATCGTGATATTCTCCTACTTCCACTCAGAAATAGGCAATAGCTGTAACAATCCTATTGGTCTCTGGTGTTCCACCTTTACTTGCTGACAAGTAAGGCATCCAGAAACGAACCAGATCACATCCCTCTTCATTCTCGTCCACCAGAATTGACGATTCAAATCATGATACATCTTCGGGCCTCCTGGATGCACTACAAGACGTGAATGATGAAACTCATGTAGCACCTCAGCACGGCACAACTCTGGCACAAACAGTCGCCCTGTCAACCTCAAATTCTGATCTGAACCCACCACCCATCCTGTTGTGTCCTTCCCACTTGCAATGCGGTCCCGTATCATCTGAGCCTCCAGATCGATTTGCTGAGCCTCTAACACGCACGCAACTAATGTGGGCTGTGAAGCTACTGAATATAAAGTCGCACCTATCTCTGTCTCCCCGAGACACAGATCAAACTCCCCAATATCTCTAAGCATATCCCATTCTCGTATAATCACAGAAGCTAACGAATCATGAGATCTCCTACTGAGCGCGTCAGCTACCACATTTGCCTTTCCTGGGTGGTACTGCAAGTCAAAGTCGTAGTCTCCCAACAACTCCACCCATTGTCGTTGGAGAAGATTCATGTCTTTCTGCGAAAATAAGTATTTTAAGCTCTTATGATAAGAGAAAACCTCGAAGTGCTCACCATATAGATAATGCCGCCAAGTCTTCAAGGCGAAGACCACGGCTGCCAACTCCAAATCATGCGTCGGGTAGTTCTTCTCGTGTGTCTTCAACTGTCGTGAGCCGTAGGCTACAACCATAACTCCCTGCATCAATACACAGCCTAAACTGTCATGTGGCACATGTAATACACTGTATACCCTAGGCCTCACTCTAGATTAATCAACACTGGTGCATTGGTCAATCTCCTCTTTAGCTCTTGGAAAGCTGACTCATAGGACTCGCTCCACATGAACATAACTCTCTTCCTTGTTAGACGCGTCATAGGTGCTGCCAACCTGGAAAAGTCCTTGACGAATAGTCGATAATAACCTGCTAAACCCAGGAAACTGCAGATCTCAAAGACATTCTTCGGTTGCTGCCAATCCATCACAGTATCAGTCTTCGATGAGTTCACTAAGACTTCATCCTTCGACACCACGCGTCCAAGGAATCTCACCTATGTTATCCAGAACTCGCACTTCTCAAACTTCGCATACAAGCGATGTTCTCTCAGAAGCTGCAAGGCAACATGCAAATGCTCCTCATGCGTCTCCCTCGTGGGTGAATAGATCAGAATTTCACCCACGAATACCACCACAAAACTCTCCAGATAAGGGTGGAAGATACAGTTCATCAAACCCATAAAAGTCGTAGGGGTGTTCGTCAAACCGAACGGCATGACCAAAAACTCGTAGTGACCAAAACGAGTCTGAAAGGCGGTCTTCGCTATGTCCTCATCTCTAATCCTCAACTGGTGATACCTTGACCTCAAGTCAATCTTCAAAAAGCAACGCAGTCCCTTCAACTGATCAAATAGGTCATCAATCCTAGGCATAGGATACTTGTTCTTGACCGTCACCTGATTCAGCTTCCTGTAATCTATACACAATCTCAAAGACCCATCCTTCTTCTTTGCAAAAAGAGCTGGAGCTCCCCATGGAGACGTACTCAGCCGCACAAACCCATTGTCTAGAAACTCCTGTAGTTGTACCTTGAGTTCTTGCAACTCAGCAGGTGCAAAGTGATACGATGGCATAGAGATGGGAGCAGCTCATGGAACAAGATTAATAGAGAACTCCGCATCTCGGCTTGGCGGTAACTCAAACAGATCATCAGGGAAGACATCTGGGTAAACACAGACCATGGGAGGTAGCTCCCCTCGAACCTCACCCAGCTCATCCAACCTGAGAGCAGAAAAGAGAAAACCTAAGTTCCCTTGAACCCAAGCAGCACCGGGCATGGACACCAAGCTCTCATCCCGATCACCCACAAAGTAGAAGCAGTCACCCTTTGGCGTATAGATCGACACTCTCTATTGCTCATAATCTATAAAGGCACAGTAGGTAGTTAGTCAGTCCATTCCTAGGATGACATCAAACATGGTCATGTCTAGATTGATAAAATCAAACTCTAAATAACGACCGGCGACTCCTAACTCACAAGATCTATAAACTCTACTCAATACCACATTCCCATTAACTGGGGTCTCTACGCTCAATGCACTACCCAACGGGTCTACCTGTAACCCCAATGCAGATACAAAGGCAGAGGAGAAAAAGAATGTGATGCTTCCATGTCGATGAGAACACTGACCCATGATCTAAAGACTAGAAGGGTACCTCTGATCATGGCTGGAGTAGCTGCAGCATCAGATGCAACATGTGCTTTGGAAGCACTGCGATCAGCAAGAACATAAGCCCTGGCTTGCTGTGGTCTGGTCTGCCCACCATAACCCTGAGTCTGCCTCACAAATGGAGCTGAAGTACCTCCCTCTGCAAACCTAAATGTCTGGGCCCTAGGTTGCTAAGGAGTCTGTCATCTCTGTGCAGATGGAGTCGCACCCTGGACACTCCCTTCCTGGTGACAAAACTTACGGATGTGCCCAAACTGACCACACCCATAACATACTGGTAGGTCTCTCTCCTGTGACTGGACAGATGCTGAACTCTATACATGGCCCTTCTGCGGGCACTAAACTAAACGATGCCCCGGCTATCCGCATCGATAACAAATCAGCCTTCTCCGCTCTGGCCTTCCTGCCGAGGCCACTGAAGGTGCAAGTGTGAACGACTGCGGCTGGTACGATCCGAAAAAATGAGAACTCGGACCCGACGGCCTCCGGTGCTTGTTCCTGCGCCCCTGAAGCTATGTACTTCCATCACTCTGTTGGCCCTTGCCCTCTCTAACTCTGCGGCTCTCAACCAATAAGTTCTTTACTCGAATAGCGGCTTCCACCAAAGCGATGTACACATCCAAACCCAGAGCTGTAATCCTGTCCTTGATGGCAGGTTGAAGGCCTCTCTGAAACCTCCTAGTGCGCACCTCCTCTGTAAATACCATCTCAACTGCGAACTGCGATAGATTCGCGAATCTAGCCTCATACTGGACCATGAAAAGATTCTCATGTACAAGATAGAGGAACTCCTCTCGGTATGTATCTCTTGAAGATCTCAGGAAATACTTCTCCAAGAAGACTCTCGTGAAAGCGGCCCACGTTTCATCCACCATGGTCTTGGCAAACTTTCACCCCTCCCTAGCATCTTCCCGCAGTTGGTACGCAGCCAATCTCATGGGTAAAGAATCCACCTCAATATCCAGAGTATCGAAGATAGCCGTGGTTACTTCCAACCACTTAGTAGCAACCTTACGGTCTGGCTCCCCAGAAAAGATCGGAGGATCCAACCGCCAAAATTCCCTCATAGCCACAGAAGCTCTTGGCTCAGGAGCCCTCACTCCAGCCCTGGATGCCTCAGCGATCGCTCTCATAGTGACAAGCATCTCCTGCATGACGTCAGCACCGCCCATTTGTTCCTGTGGGGCATGAATGTCTCCCTCCTCCGGAACCTGAACATAAGCATGACCTCAGCCATGGCCCAGTCCCCGCACTCCCTGCGTGGATATAATTCTATATAAAGAAGATAATAGGATAAGCTTTCCTATGGCATGTTATTTCTAACATAAGCACATAATGCACGTAAGCATGCTAGTACGTAGCCACTTAAAGTTATGTAAACACATATCACATACCGAGGACAACCAACAAGACGGACTCGTTCATTTGGATAACCTATTCAGACTCCTTGCTAGAAAACACGCTGCCCAAATGCGCTTCTAACTTGGCTCCCAAATCTGTTAGTCCAAACTCCCTAAGACAAGACTCATCAATCCTGAGATTTAACCTCCATACCCACATATACACAAACGATCATGCTAAAAAGGCTAACAGCATGGTATAAAAATATTTATAAACATGCAAGCTAGCATCAGTAATCCGCCTCACCAGCTGATAAACCCTCATCCCATGGCTCTTAGGTATTCGAAACCAGAGCTCTGAACCAAGTTGTCACGCCCCAAAATCCGAGGTCACGTGAAAATCCATCAAACACCAATTTTATGAAAATAAGTTTTCATGCATTCAAATCTACCTATTGAAATCAAAAGGATACCCAATATACGACTCTCATATGCAGTAAACATCCAGTTCCAACATACGAAAATATACATATCACCCTAAGGCGTACAAAACATGCCCTCATAAGCAGGCATACAAAAAGGAAAACTACCAGAGTCTTCCGCCACCACGAGCACCACTAGATCAACTCCACCAGATCATCATCCCCATGTCCTGAAAATGGTTTTACAACAAAAATCCGACACCGTGAGCCGAAGCCCAATAGAAATAAACTATAAAGCTGTAAAGCAGGATATGCAACCATATGGTGGGAGCTAACTCAACCACAAGTAAAACCAGGCATTATAACTAATGCAAATAACAGTTAAAGAAAATTGTAATCAAAACGATGCTTTCCACTCGGATCACACAACTGAGGAAAGAGAAAATATATTTTCTGCTCGGAACACACACACACACACACCCGAGAAAAATAAATCGGTAAAATAGTATGCTCCACTTAGGCGACACAGCTGAGGAGAAAGATAAAATGAATCCTGTGTACCGACTTCGTCACAAGGGGACAGATGTAGCAAAATCAGAGGGTACAAAGCACCTAACCGCTTAATTTACGGGGACTAGCCCGAAGGTACAAAGCACCTACTCTGCGCACATTTCTAGACTTACACCGAGGGCAACTCGTGTCAAATACCCACATTCTGGTACATCTAGAGAATCATTTTACAAAATTAAAATATTTTTACATTTATACAAAGATTCATCCATCAACATGGAGATCAAACAAACATATAGATCCATCCATTAACATGGAGATCAAACAAAACATGTAAAAATATGAGTTTCACAGCTATACAACATATGTATAAAAAGAAAATCCAATCCATCTACCATGGAGATCAACAAGTATTTAAAACGCACACTTTTATTAAACATTTTCAAGATTGAGCCCCAATCCCAAGGGTCAACTCCAAACCCCCAAAAGAAAACATATTTTCCAAAGATTTTGTAAAAACTCCTTTTGCAAAATCATTCATTTCCCCAAAATAACCACCAAATCATCCAAGCAACCACTAAATCCCCACACAAGGCCCCAGTCGACTGGCCCAAGGCCCCAATCGACTGAAAAACTCTCTGAAAAAAAAAAGAATCAAAACAGAAGCAATTTTAGTCGACTAACCTCCTAAGTCCAATCGACTGAACGCCTAAAATGATGATCCAATCGACTGATATTATGATCCAGTCAGCTGATCCTGCCCAAAAAATGTTTAATGCTACGGTTTTTGCCTCAAAGCCTCAAATCAAGCCTCTAAACACCCATCAAACACCCTTGGACATCCATACATCTAAGCCTTACACCAAAACCTCGGAAGAAAACTCTCAAAACACATTTTCATCCACCGAAAATGACAAAAAATGGTTTTAAGCTAAAAACCCAATTTATCAAAACATAAATCACATTTTTCATGCGTTTTTAAACGGTAAAACAACACAAGATTACATATAGCACCCTTAAACATCTATATAGTTTAGAATCCTACATCGGTGAGTCAAAGACTCAACGCCTCAATCCACGTGTAAAATTGAGCTTCGTTAGAATGAAATTTCGTCCTGATGAATGTTTAGAACACGATGCCTATAACAAGGATCGGCTGTTAGTCCGTAAAAAACCAAGCCCCAGGCCCCCGAAAAGTTAGAGAGAAGGAAGAGAGAAAAAGGAAAAAATTTAGTTGTTAAGTTTTGAAAATATCTTTTAAAAATATCTAACTCCAGATATTTATAGACCTCCAAAATATCTTTTTTTTTTAAATTTTAAAATTCCCACCGTAACTCCTCGTAGCCCCGGGGACCAACCCCGTATGCTTATTTAAACCAAAACATGTATCAAAACGCATATAAGTATATTAAAGCGAAAACGTTAAAACGTGTTGAAAAACACCGAATATGTATATATATCAAAATAAAATGGTACAGAGTCTCACAGGTTCAGAATGTGCCATCACCTCATTTGTTGGCATTTTCTATATAAACGTACATTCAGTACGACTTTTTTAAAAAAGAGGAAGGACGATTAGAAGTAAGTCGATACTCTGCCAGCCCGATTACTCACACCCCAACCTGTACTACTGCCCGTTTTGTCCTAATTACTGGAATTGGATTGCTACCTGAGGATTAGAAGGGCGATCGTCACATCTTATGAATTGAGGACACACCTGGATTGCTACATTTCAGGTACTTTTGTTAGACCCCCGACACTTCTCTCTCCACATTTCCTACCCTCGTGGAGTGGTCGGGTTAATGTCTGTATTTCAATTTCAAATTAATTTGAATGCTTTTCTTCTCTCTTTTTTTCACTCGTTATCGATAAGTTCAATTGTCTTAGTTGCCTCATTCCATGTTAAATTGTTAATTTCTTTCACATACTTAATGGTTTACTTTAACTAGCTACATTGTTAGATTTTAGTTAGTTACTCATGCTTTCATTGTAGTATTGGATGAAATAGGCTTAATAAGATTTTGTTTCATGCCATAGATATATCACACATTCATATCTAGTACACTGTTACTTAAAATTCAGTAACATAGTATCCAAATATCCTACGGTCGCAACATTCTAGCACTAACATCAGTGCGGTCGCAACAATCAATGCTGCACCCGTATACTTTTTTTCCCAATTTATTTGCGACTGCAACGTTCATATGTTACGGCCATAATCTTTTTCTATTTCCAGTAGCTCAATTGTGCCTTTGTAACATTGTATTGAGTTCTGTATGATGTCCATTACACAGTCTGTAGTGTGTTTCCAGCATGATTGAGGTTCAAAGAAACCTTTAGGATTACTTTATCTTCGTTTAGAACCATGTTATGCTTATTATACATCCTTAGCATTACTTTCACATGATTAGGGTTAGCTAATTGATTTCATCTTTTTTTCATTGCATGCAATTTTCACCATGTAACCATAGTATAGATTTAGCATGCCTTAGGACTTAGGATTTCTTTTATACTTTATTTTGTGTTCTATATACCTCTACTATGCTATTTTTTTATTTGATTTTGATTGTTCTCTTTTTGCCTCCACTTTCTATGTCTGTATGCATCTAAAAAATCTAATTAAAGAACCAATGATGATTAGTAAAGGCCAACCTCATGGTTGAGTGAACAGGGTGTTGAACACTCTCCCCGATTCGTACATTTTCCCTTGAATTCAGGTTTTTTCTAGTTAAACGTTTTAAAGATCAGTGTTTCCTTTTTTCTTTTCTTGATTTTTCTAAAAAACTATGTCGCAACTCCCTTTTTCAACAAAAGGGTTTTCAAAATTTTTTGATTTTCAAGGTGTTAAAAGTTTTCAAAATAACTCTTGAATTCCTTATTTTTTAATAAAATCCAAAATCCCGGCGCTATAGTATTTTTTGGCGACTCCGTTGGGGAATGGTTTACAAAATCAAATAAGAGGGCTAAATTTGAAAGCATCATTAGTTCTTAATTGTACTTTCTCATTTGTATTTTTGCTTGCATTTTGCATTGTTCTCAGCCCCTACTTAGCCTACCCAATACCCCGATCAGTTTACTATCTCGGGGCTATGTTGGAAAAGAAAGCAAGCCTTCTACCGTGCGCTTCGATAGGTGCGAAAAAAAAGATTATTGCGTACCATTTGACCATGCCTTGCTCCATCTCTGACATAGGAGGTATATTCTTGACTTTATTCAGAAGGTACCCAGAGTATTGATCACGTGACACCCCGTCCTCCGCGCACGTCGGGACATATATAAGTATTGGTAAGGAGAATATTCTATCCATTCATTCATATTTAAATATCATAAATATTATATCATTAAGAGTTTGAAACTGATTAAAAGTACATAACGATTACAGTTTCTCAAAAGGATTCAACAAAAATTTATAATATGCTCATAGAAACTAAACAGAAAGAACAAAAGGGAGAAAATTTAAGTTCTTCAAACGGCGTTGTCGGGATCGGCGGGCTCCTACCTCTCACCCCGTTCCTCGAAACCATCTTCTACAGGTGCAACTTCCTCAAAAAGTTATTCTTTACCTGTGGCATGAATGCCATGAGTCAAAACCCTGAAGCCAATTCCATAAACCTTCTAACAAACTCACAACAAAGCATCCTACAATACATATCATATAACACCTAACACAATTTAAGGTCAAGGGGATAGACAAATTTGACATTTGCCGCAGGATAAGAATATATAAGTACAATTATGCAAGTGTGTGATGCAAATGAATGCAATGTAAATGCCCAACCCGACATACATCTAGAACCATAACATGAATTTTACGCCGGGAATTACAGAGTAGACTTAATAGGAACCTGACTGCCAAACTTGTTCTTACGTTGTTGCGAAAGGTAACGCTCACCTTGGTTTCATGCCTCTGCCATTTTACTCAATGGAAACGGCGTGGGGTAGCCAGTTACATCCTTATTTCAAATCCTCTAGCCAAATTATATGCACACAAAACTCAACCTAAGAACAATAATGCACGTTTGGCATTAACCCAAAGTCTAGATAACAAATAGGAATTTCAAGAGATACTTCCTGTTATTCAGAATACAAAAGATGATGGATTTAGAACCGCCATAATTGGGCTCTTCTCCAAAGTTACCATCACAGTGGGATTAGGTCTGCCAAATTAGGCTCTTCTCTGAGATTTCCCTTCAAAACATCATGGCAATAGGGTTTAGGTCCGCCATAATTGGGCACTTCTCCAAAGTTACAACCGCAGTAGGATTAGGTCCACCGAATTAGGCTCTTCTCAGAGATTACCCTTCAAAACATCGTGGCAATGGGGTTTAGGTCCGCCATAATTGGGCTCTTCTTCGAAGTTACTACCGTAGTGGGATTAGGTATGCCAAATTAGGCTCTTGTCCAAAATTACCCAATTTTCCTGTGTCAACACCACTTCTATAATATAACCATTACTCAAGGAGCGGCGAAAACCAAAAGGACACCCAACAAATATGATCGAGGTTCAAAATAATCAAAACCAATGTACATGATGCAACCCACAAGATGTCCTAAGTGCAATGCAATGATGCTTATGGTACAATAACTTGTATCTTGAAGTACAACTTAATAATCGCATGGTATGAAACTAAACATGTCATGATGTACAAACTAACGTAGCATAAAGTACAAGTCTTTAAAGAATAAGGTACAACTCAGTAAAGCATGAAGTACAAGTATATGAGGCACAAGCTATAATTTATGTGACATGAATCCAACCTACTGGCATGATTTCTAATCATTAAATTGTTAATTTTATACACCAGTTACTCACATAAATATTTTGAAGTCCATATATTCATGTCACACAACGTGACACGCTACTCATACACTTAGCTAAATTTGGATAATTGTTCAAGCGTCAATTTTAAAGTTACAATAGTGTTTTGAGGTATCTAGACATGGATTTAATTAATGATTTTTGAACACCAACTAGATAAAAATATTTCCTACAACTTTCATGTTTAACACTAAGGTCAGATCCTAGGAAAAAGGGTCACTTATTTTAATTAGGAGAAAACTATTTACCACTTTACAGAGAAAAATACAGAATTTGGGCCTTTGTTGACCACGGTTTTAGGGCAACAATTCTAGGGATATGGATCTGATTTTTAGGGAGATTTTAGTTTAAGGTGTCTCCAACAAGTTTTATGTTTTTTGTTAAGGTTAGTTGTTTGGAACAAGTTGATGATTTTGACAAATTTATAAAATGGGTTCAGTCAGCATAAAATGGTTCAGCAGAACTAGTTTTCAACAGATAATGCTCAAGACCTTTAGGGGACCATCCGAGGGCATTTTGGGATGATTTTTGTTCAGTATATAGCTTAACTCAACCACAAGTAAAATCAGGCATTATAACTAATGCAAATAACAGTTAAAGAAAACTGTAATCAAAACGTTGCTTTTCACTCGGATCACACAACCGAGGAAAGAGAAAATATATTTTCCGCTCGGAACACACACACACACAACCGAGGAAAACAAACCAGTAAAATAGTATGCTCCACTTAGGCCACACAACCGAGGAGAAAGATACAATGAATCCTGTGTACCGACTTTGTCACAAGGGGATAGATGTAGCAACTACGGACTCCTGCCACTTTACCCAATCCCTACACATCGTAGGACCGTGTTAGCTCCAGAGCTTCTTTAATTGATTTTGATGATTTTCATATTTTATTTCCTATAAATAAATGTCTTTAATTGGATAATATTTCTTATTTTCAAAATGAAAGTGCTAACCCATTTTGAACAATGAAGATTGACACCTTAGCAAAAAAGGTATGACTTGTATCTCAAAAGATTCAAACACTTAAGAATTCTTTAAGTAGAATTTTTCTTCTGTGTTGATC
>JAOTRH010235870.1:0-10004 GCA_034768845.1 Heliamphora exappendiculata | reverse complement strand
AGAGAGAGAGAGAGAGAGAGAGAGAGAGGACCCTATCTTTAGGGTTTGCTTTTGCGCCCAAAAATACTCGAGCAAGGAGAATATGAGACTTTGATCGATAATACCTTTGGACCGTGAATTGGTTCAAGGAAGTTTTTTTCAGTTACCATTGTAACTTAGGTGGACTTAGAAATAAAGTGAAATTGAATGTGGAATTACTATAAAAGGTAGATTATTATTGATGAGACAAACCCTATGTCCTACTTGTCAAAAAATGATTGAAAATACAATTGTAGAATATCTTGTTTGTTTTGGAATAGATGAATTAGATCAATAGCATACATTTTTTATTTTACCCTTATTTTTAAAAAAATTTAAAACAAATAGCAATCTCAGGAATCATCATTTTCAAATTTTCTAAAGTCAAATGATTTCCTAATGTTGTTTTCTTTCCACAATACCAAAACTAGCTGAGAAGCGTATCATCATTTTGAATACAACCAGTTTCTTACCCAAAGATAAATGGCACAATTAATGCACAGAGAGAGAAAGAGAGAGAGTAAATGGAAAAGAATAATTGGAGATGATTGTGAAATCTTGCTTTAATTGGGTCTGCTAAACCAATTCAACTCAAAATTGTTCAAAACAAAGATAATCTTTTGAGACCCACATCCCTAACAATCGAATTCGTAGCCCTATAATACTAAGGACTGGGTTTCTCTCTAATTCTTTGATGGTTTGGACTGGTGCAGTTTAGGTAATTTTGTTAGGTTGTATCTTGTATTTTATCGGATTTATATTTATTATATTATTTTTAATTTATATGTAATTGAGTTTGAATGATATTAGTAGTCCACTAGAATTCTTTATGTATAGAGTTTATAGTAATATGGATTGATTAGAATTTTTTAGGGTTTCTAAGTATGTGCCTATAAATAAAATACTAGTGGAGTCTTAAGATTTAAAGTCATGAGACAAAAAGTTGAGAGGCTAGCTCATAGAGAGAAGGGAGACGGATACTGTATCCTTTCACGTTCGATATAATGAAATATTTTCTCTCTCACTCGTTGACGTAGGCCGGTGTGGCCTGAACTACATATATCCTTGGTGTTTATTATTTTCTACTTTTTGTGCGTGATTTTTACTTCTGTTCGCGTTCGAGAATTGATATTCAAATTCCAACAAGTGGTATCAGAGCCGACAATTAAAAATTCAAAGCCGCGGTGGAAGGTCGGAGTAAGGTATGATTTTTTGAATTTGGTTCGTATATATCATAAAATTATTTAATTTGCACAAAAAAAAAGAAAAAGAAAAGAACCAAGCGCAGTAGTAGTACTGTTGAGCGGCGTTTGGTTGTTGGGCGACGATGTTTTTTGAAGCAATTCTTTGTTTTTTCCCAAACGGAGCAACGATTTTCAATCGTGGGGTAGGATTTTGTGTTGCATAGAATTGGGTAACGTTTGACTTCATTTAGACGAATTCACTGGTTGTTGAGATTTGATTTGGGAATGCATAAAATTTGATATCACTCACTGGTCGTTGATTGAGTTTGGGAGCAATTGATATTGTTGGGTTATTATCTAATGTAGTAACTGGATTAAATCAACTATTTATAATTATTTTTGTTATATCGGATCGTATATATTACAAAATAATTAACCGAGAAGGTGTCTTTTAAGATTTTTCGGCGCTGTAAATTTATCGGTATGGTTAAATTTTTCGAATTCTACACTGTTTGATTGGATTAAACAAATCGGCTTAGATTAAGATTGATCGGGTGTGATTGTATACAATTAGGAGCGATCGGATACAATTAGAATTGGTTTGGGCAGCGTGGGACAATGATTACACGTATCTGGTATTGCGACGAGTTCACATTGTGGGGATTTTCAGACATAAATATAATAGCGTTGAAGAGTTCGAGTTTTATAATTAAACCTTTTAACGGCCACAACGACTTCACCTTATGGCAGCAAATGGTGAAGAATATTTTAACGCGCGAAGAACTAATTAAGGCTTTTAGGAAGAAATCAGAAAAATTGAAAACAATGAAGGATATAGAGTGGGAAGAGATGCTGAACTTGGAAAACAGTATAATTCGGTTGTATCTCGGTAATAGCACTCTTCGAAAAGTCATCAACGAAAGCGATCCGGTAGAACTCTGGACTAAGTTAGAGAGCAGGTACAAGTTCAAGATATTAATGACTCGGTTGTCTTTAAAGAAATAGTTATATGCACTTTAGATGACAAAGGAAGCGAACTTTATGGAGCACTTGGACGAGTTCAATAGCATACTGACATAATTGGATTCTATTAACGCGAAGATCGATGATGAGGATATAGCAATTCTCATGTTGGTTTCATTACCTCCATCATACGAGCATCTGAAGACTACATTGATGTTTGAAAATATATCATTAGTTTAGATGAGGTTGTTGCTGTTCTCATCTCTCATGAGATGTTGAAGAATAGGGAGAGTGACAGATCATAGGAAGAGGACATCATGGTTGCATCAGGCAGTGGGGAAGTCAGAGATAGGGCGACAGTGAGGCATGAGGGGTCCAAGAAGAAAGGGCGTTCCAAGTCAAAAGGTTACAAAGGGAAGTGTTATTATTGTGATAAGGAAGGTCATCTAAAGAGGATTTGTCTGAAGAACAAGGTAGACAAGAACAAAGAACAATCATCAGAAACAACAGTTACAGAGGGCTCTGATTATGAAGAATCAGAAGTGCTCACAATTATTTAGGGTACAGAAAAATCATATTGGATATTAGATTCTGGATGTTCGTTCCACATGTGTGCAGTCAGATAGTACTTTGATATGTATTAGTCATGCGATGGGAGTATGTTAGGATGAAAAATAATACAGTGAGTAGAGTTGTCGGTATAGGGACAGTGCGGTTTTGCAGGCTTGATAGGACCATTTTAATCTTGACAGCGGTTAGACATGTGCCGAATCTAAGGAAGAATTTGATTTCTCTGGGGATGCTAGATTCGAGAGATTGTGGGTCCTCATTCAGAGCTGGAGTTTTTTGGATTTCAAAGAAAAATAGTGTAAGGGTGATCAGTGTGAACAACAGTTACAAAAAACACACGAAATTGGCGTAAGGATACACGGAAGCGACGAGTTAGTACAAGTGCGCAGCTGTGCAAATAAGATGGTATGCAGGATGCCGACAAGATGCGTGAGCAACAGTTGTTAGATGTTCATAGGAAAGCTCCGAGCAACGAGACTAATACGACAGACGTGACGGAAAGGTGTACAACTCGACAGAAGCAAGTCTCCTTTACTCTTGATTTGGTTAATAGCAGTAATATCTCCGGTTGTGTGCACAAATATTGGGGAGAAATGGAGTCACGTTCTTCTACAAAGTAGTGAGCTTTGTAGGGCACCCGAGTTGGGGTACAGGTACTTCGGTGTAGAGATGCGAGCTATGCTGTTTTGGTGTGACAGTTCGATTACGACGACGACGATGGTAGAATCGACAGCGATGCTGGTTATGTTCAGGGTAGTTTGTAGAATTCAAGCCAATGTAGAGATTATTGGGATATGTCTTGTATTCTACTGGGCGTATGTTTATTATATTATTTTTTATCTAAATGTAATTGAGTTTGTGTGGAATTAAGAGTCCACTAGAATTTTTTACGTATAAGGTTTATAGTAATATAGGTTGACTAAAATTCTTTAGGGTTTTCACATATGCGCTTATAAATAGGACACTAGCGGAGTTTTAGGGTTAAAGGTCGCGAAACAATAAAATTAAGAGATTAACTTGTAGAAAGAAGGGAGACAGATACTATATTCTTTTACATTCGATATAGTGAAGTATTTTTTCTCTCGCTCGTATACGTAGGCCAGTGTGGGTCGATTCACAAAAATGCTCGATGTTCATTATTTTTTACTTTTTGTGCATGATTTTTATTTTCATTCGCGTTCGGAAATTAATGTTTAAATCCCAACAAGTTTTAGATTTAAAATGGACCAACTTCGATAAATTGAACCGTTTATTTTCGTTCTAAATGTATAAATCATTTATGCACAAAATTAAATTAATCGGTTGAAAACTTCTCGAATCATCAAAGTGAATCCATTTTAAGCTCAAAATTTATCCAATCAGTCGAATCTAACAAATGACAAAAGAGGAGGTAAACCCTAATTCTAATCAAACAAGGTCTGAATGAAATGTTCATCGACTTATATTTAAATATTTGTAGGATTGATTATACATGTATGACATCAATTTATAAAATGAAAACTATTTTGTACACAGATAATTAATCATAGAAATTACAGAAAGAAAGTTGATCTTGACCATTTATTTGTATTGAAATTGATAAGTTTTGTGAGTTACGCAAATAACTGGTCAAAACTCAATTTCTGTAATTGATTGTGATTGATTATTACATAGTATTACTGTTTTGAAATACAGGCGATTACAAGCAATTAAATAGAGAAACTAGGTAATAATTATTGACCCAAACACAACATGATGATTAATTAATTCCTTCACTTGAGATTGATGGATCCTTCGTTTGGTGCAATTTATGCTTATTTGGAGTCGGAGAAGAAGTGGTTGATGGAAGGCATGACCTCCGGCGGCCGTGTGCGGAGGAACTTGCGGAGGCGATGCTGGGCGTACTTCTCTCCTTCCTCATGGTTTTCCAGTACGGCTGTGGTCCGGTGCGATTTGTTGATTCTGCAAATACCATCGCCGGTAAGGGGTCAAGCCTTATTACTTTGAACCACCATCTAGAAATATTTAATTCAGTAGCGGCACAACTTTAAGCATAACGGGATTTTTTTTTTTTTTTTTAACAATCAAGCACAGTAAGAATTATTTTTTTTACAAGTATGGATACAAAATCTAAAATTTATTAGTGAGTACAAAAAATTAATGAAGTATATTTTTATAAATGTATTTAAAACTTAGATGTTTACGATAACTTAAAAAGTATACTTTGTAATTGATTACAACGGATTTATCTTAGATTTTGAGAAAAAAAATAGAAGGTCAAATGAATAGATAGAAAATAAATTTGACAAGAAAATAGTTAATTTTGTTATTTACTTACATACTTAAAATATTCTACAACTTTATAAGGTCACAAGTAAACATTTTAAATCATCGAAATGGGTGTTGCTTGGGACCATAGAGGATTAAATAGAACTATTCAATCCATTTGAGGGACTGGAGATAAGTCATTCCTAAATTTTTAATTTTTAAAAAAATATATATATCTTTCATCTTTTTAGCTACAATGTTTTACTTTTCAAATTGTTTCCATAAGAGGAATTGTGATAGTAAAAAACTTAATTAGAAAAAATATTCATGAAAATAAATAACATAAAATCAAGTTTATATATACTTTGTCTTAATGAAAAGAATAAAAAATATAATAATTTCATTAAAAATAAAAAAGACTACTAAAGACAAAAAAAAATAAAGTCGACAAATAAATTATTATCTCAAACAGAACTTATATACATATATGTATGTATTTGAACTGACATACCTTACATCCGGGTTCATGAAAATGTTCCTTGTAAGCTGAAAAATGCACATGCTAGTCACAAAGGTCATTGCAGCCATTAGAGGATAAACCTGCTTTCACACACACACACACACACACACACACACACACACACCAAAAGAATAAATTAAACATATATATATATATATATACCAATGAGAATTAAGGCTTGACGCATAAGTAATGTTTGCTTAATTACAAACATGGGCATTATGTGTTTGAATTACAAAAATACTTTGTACAAAGTTTGCATATTTTATAAATAAAAAAAAAATTACCCTTTTAAAATTTTGTGGCGCAAGAAGTTTGTAAAGTCACTTATGCTTTACATATTTGTAAGAGTTGAATAGAGACTATAATATATTTCTAGCTGGTTGTGGACATTGCATTAAATGGTATTTTTAGCTGTACTAAAAACTTGACATTATAACGGCGGTTTTGTAACAAAACTTTGAACCAATGTCCATGCAAGTGTCGGAAATAAGAAAATAACAATTCCTAAACCGCCGTTTATCTTATACGGCAGTTTGTGCAGCGCTGGGCAACTTGTGCAGCGTTGGGCAACTGGGAGTAGTATAATTGATGTCTCGTTAAATTAACGGCAATTAATTTCAAATGACAATTCTTGTAGCTTATGGGGATTTTCAATTTATTAGTGTGTTTTAATAATGTATTCTTGTGTAAAGATTTGTATTTCTTCTTATGATGGGATTTCCTCCTCTATGCTTGAAGGCTTTGCTCTCTCTTTGAAGAGATATTTTACTGTATTCAATGTACTTCTTTTATTAACTTTATATCAAATTTGTAATATTTTAAGTGTTGTAACTTTTTTAATAAAAAAAATTATACTTTTCCTTCTAATATATATAGGTTTATAGGCAAAGGAAAATTGGTAATAATTAAAAAGGTTTGGGCATAATATCCAATAATGAAAAGTTATATGTGCATGATAGATATATGCATGCATTAACCCCTCTTTTGCATAAGATCGTTGACCTAAATCCAATAATAATAAGAAGAAGAAATATTGCACCAGCTATTTTATTTTTTACCAATCTTGATATTTTTATAGTTAATTTTACTTTACAATTCAGGAATTACTGATGGGACCATTTGTTATGCGGTGCTTAAAACGACGTCATTTTAGTAAAGTGTTGATTTTAAATTTTATTAAAACAACGTTATTTTATTAAATGCTTTATTAAAACGATATCGTTTTAAGTACTATACAAAAATATTGCATGACAGATAATCTTTGATCTCTTATACTATGAATATTTGTTAGAAGAAAATGACCTCTCCAATTTGAATATGAATATGAATAGGAGAGTTCAGTTCAAGCAATAGAATTATGACGCTTTAGCACTTTTTATAAATTATTCCATTTAATGTCCGGTCAAATTTTTATACACTATTTAGTATTTAGTTTTGTAAAAGTAGACGAATTTAAATATTTGATTAGTAAAAAGTGCTAGGATAACAAAATTTTAGTGTTTGAACTTATACTTTATAGTATTGACCAAAAGTTAAACTCTTGTCAGAACTTCTCAAATCAACTTATTTGTCATAATTTATAGTTTTTATTCACGTATCCCAAAATAGGTTTAAAAATATGATTTTAAAAAAACTATATATTATTTTTACTTACCTCTGGTTTCATCCAACGCCCCATCTGATTGCTTTTCTCTTTGTTTTGGCTCTGAAAATATTTGATATCCAAGAAGGCTTAGAAGGCTTATAAATGTGCACAAATAAAGTGAATGCATACCATTTCCTAATGGATGGTGTATATATATGTGTGTGTGTGTGCGCGGGCGTGCGCGTTTTAGGCGATTGGAGCCAGCCAATTGGGCGGCAGCGTTGAAATCCTGGCCGTCGAAATAATGATGGGCTGCATTTCAGTGGGCTGTGAATTAAAATTTGACTTACAGAACAAAACCCAGTGACTTTTTTTTAAAACTTTTAAAAAATAGAAAAACCCAGGGACAGCCACTTGTTTTCTTCAATCAGCTTATTTAGATAAGACTAAGACAATCGATTGGTAAATAAGATTTTTTTTTTATTTTTTTTATTAAAAATGTCAAAAAGTTAAGACTTCTTGTTTGGCAAAAAATTAAAAAAGTTAAAAAATTAAAAAGTTAAAATACAAACTCTATTTAAAAATAAAAATGCTAAAAAGTGAAAAAATAAATCAAAATACTAATTTTTAGAATGTTCTATTTAAACTCCGACTATTTTTAAATACTACAATATTTTTAATTCGTAACTTATTTATTACTACTACTAACTACACATAACTGATATTTTCTAACTATATCGAAGGAAAAATTGTCAAATTTGAATTAAAAAAAAGTAACTTTTAGTAAAATCAAATACTAATCTCTAAGATATTTTATTCAAGAAAAATTTAAAAATTAGTATTTTTTAGACCTCATAAAAAATTTAGTCCCATAACTTTTAATTTAAGAGATTTAGACCTATCAATTTTGAATAATTATATTATATCTAATTTATTTTTAATTAAGAGTTAATCTTTTCCATTTTGAACAAGAAAAAAAATTCAAGTGATACATTTATCAAATCATCATAATTGTTAGGAATGTAAAGTGATACATTTTCATTTAACTAATATATCAGTTTTATGAACTGATAAATGTATCACTTATCGCATAAAACTGAAAATATAAAAAACATGTTACGAAATTAAAACTGTATTATCACTTGATAATATGACTTATATTAAAATTACTCTTTATTCAAACTTATATTTAATTTTAAAAAATAATAATACTCATATTTGATAATTTATTTTACTATAAATGTTAACTATATATAATTGTTATAAGCATTATATATATATAAATATAAAGGACAATAGTCTTGAATTTGAACAAAAATAGAAAAGTAGTTTTTTTTTACTCGGTCAACCAATTTTAAAAAAATTAATTTTAAAACTAATCTACCAAACAATTTTTTAATCCAATTTTGTAATTTTCCTTAAAAAAAACTATTAAGCTAATTAGCATCCGGATCCTAAATTTGGGTCAACAAGTTTGTTCCTTCGAGGTACGTGGCATGTTCCGTTGATCTAAAGATTGTTCTGCTTGACTTGAAGAATGAAGATTTTTTGATTTCGCCCCCGTTTGATTTTCTAAGAAAAAAGTTAGTTTTTGCACACAAAAATTAATTTTTAAGTCATACTTTTTGATTTTTTTGAAAAAGTCAATTAAATTTGTTTCATTTCTTAATTTAAAAAAAAAAGCATGTATAGGCTCGAAACACCCTAACTTTTTTAACTAAAATTATTATAATACTCTAAATTAAAAAAAATTCACCCTTCTCATAAAAAAAATCATATTAATATTCCAAACACAACTTAATAACAAAATTCAAGAATATATTAAACATTTTAATAAAAAATAAAAATAATCAAAAATATACTATAAAAATTTATTCTAAACACTTCAATTTTTTTTTTTCTAAACAAATAAATTTATTTTTTTTAAACATCCCAAACAGTCTTCGTACCCATCACAAACTTTATAAGATTCTTATCTTATCTTTTCTTTTTTTAATTTCTTGCCATAAAAATTTAATAGTCAAACATAACATAATCACTCACAAGAGTTAATTAAAGTTTGATAAATCAAAATTGGCACATAGGTCTATATTTAGCAATAAAGGTTATAAAAGAAATTAGTCAAACGTATACATTATTTTAAAATATCCTATAATTTAATGTCTACGGATAAAATTGTCCTATTTCTCGCACATTTTTATCTTCAGCCACCATTGCCAACCGTTTTTTTAGTGACCCTTTGTTGATTTTTTCGACAAAATTTGACTTGCTTTTAATGACGGATATAATATATAAACTTAACTGTTCACTCCGGTGCCAACCACACATAATTTTTCTATATTTAAATAATAAATTCAATCTATATTCAAAAGAATATACTATATTTACTAACATCGCACATTTTGCCGATTATCTCTGTTTTAAGGAATAATTCAAATTTACTGAAATCGTGAAAAGTAATTGGTCATAGAGTCATAAATTGAGGCAGAGAAATGGGCAAGGATGGATCGACATGAAACAAGTGACGGACGTTGTCACTCTTATTATTTTTAAAAATATTCTTACTATACTATATTATCTTTTAGTTTTATCTAAATTATATAAATTCGTTACTCTTAGTTTTTTTTGTAAAGATAATAATTAGTTACCCTTTATATTAATATATTCACAGATTTGTCAAATTAAACCATACATGATTTTTTTTAAATAATAGGCCATAGTGCCATGTGTAGTTAATTATAACCTAATTAAATCAATTTAAAATCAAATAAGTTATTAAGGTTTTTGTTATTACTCCTGAGGGTTCCAGCCTCCTATTCTTAACACAATTATACTTCTTTTTTTTTCAACTACACTAATCACTAGTTATCTCAAAGACTTAGAATAAAAATATATAATATTTTATTCTTATATA
>JAOTRH010235849.1:0-10005 GCA_034768845.1 Heliamphora exappendiculata | reverse complement strand
CTCCAAGACTTGAGTCTCTGTTTGACATCTCTAAGTCTTAGCATAACAACATGCCCAGCCCATCCACTATATGCGCTCTTTCCCCATGCCTCTTTGATTACCGTTCCTAAGGAAGGATGCTATAGCCAAGAGTCAAAGAACCGAAAAGGGCTTGGGCCCCAATCTAACACCTCCAATCCTAGTTTAATAGGATTGTGATCGGATAACTCCCTTGGCATACCCCATTGTTTCCACCGCATTCTGACTTGCAAGGTCCTAGAGATTAGAAATCTATCCAGCCTGCTGTGTGTGGCCTTCACTTGCATATTAGTCCATGTGTATCTCCTTCCAATCATGGGTAAATCCATAATTTCCATTTCATCCACGAATTCCTGGAACAATCTCATACCACCCGTGGTTCTTATAGCTCCTGTTCTTTCTTCATTTTTCAGCACTTCATTGAAATGCCCTCCAATGCACCAAGGGATTGAGGAACCTCTTTTGATTGCTATGAGTTCTTCCCACATTTTCCTCCTGCTGCATTCTTCATTGGGAGCATGAACATTGACTATGGCACATTGAATGTTCCCCTCCAATAGGCCCTCCATGATAATGTAATGTTGCTGAGAGAAGTGGTTTTGAATGGTAAAGGATTTTTTCTCCCATATGATTAACAGCCCACCAGCCAGCCCCTTCTGCCCCCACCTCTAGCCAGTCATACTCGTCACTTCCACCCCATATTGAAGCCAACCCTCTTTGATCCCATTCCTTCCTCTTGGTCTCTTGAACTAAAAGTATACTGATTCCATTGGCTACTACTGCCTTCTTCACCATTCTGCACTTGACTGGTTTGCCAAGGCCTCTAACATTCCAAGACAATAATTTTGTGGACATTGATAACAGTTTCTACCCCCAAGATCTGCTATTCCCCCTATTTTCTCATGTGGCTCCCTCTCCTTCTTTAATGTTTTCCAAGTCTCTAAGACCCATCTCGGATAAAATCTCTACCATTTCCTTCTCTAAGCCTTTGAAGTCTATCCCTATTTTCTTCCCCAACGTGATGACTTGCTCTGCCTCCTTGAGAATGATGCTGTTTCGATTTCTTATGTCTCATGAAGAGATCAAAACCAGATTCAGACCTTTAAAAATTGACTTCTTGACACTTTTTGTTGCTACCTGCCCTTTAATATCCCCTTTGTGGGTATGCTCAATCCTTGCATGGACTTGCTCCTCTTTTGTCCCTTTTTTTGCTGTTTATGTCGCTTGATCACCCCTCTCCTGTCCCCTGTATATTCCCCTCCTTCTTGTATGCTATCCTCATCCCCTGGCTCTAAGGGTAGACCATCATCTTCCACCAATACCTGAGGCTTTGATAGTGGTAGTTCTCCCCCTTCAGCATATTTAGATTTCCAATATTGCGAGAGTCCATCCAAGCCTAATGTCAGCAAATCTTGGGCCTCTTCTATTTTGGCCTGGTCCTCACATGTATGCTTTAAGCCCCGGCCCAAAGGGTAATTACATGCTACTGTTTCGTCTGAGCTTAAGCCCCCTTGGCTTGGTACTGCGTTGCTCGACTTTTTAGATATGGTATGCATTTTCCAGTCATGTTGCGTATTCAAACTCTGCTTACCAGAGGTTTCCTTGTTAGTGATATTGATATCTGCCTTACAGTCTGGGAAAACTGCATGCTGACCCCCTTCCCATCGAGAGTTGACTTGTTACTTCCACCCAGTGGCTATCCCCCTGCTACAGCTACCCTTTGTCATCTCAGAGGTTGACTTCTGCCCTTCCTTCTTCTTACCAACCTCAAATTGCGTCTCCTCGATTAAGGTAACGTCATCGTCTTCCTCCTGCGTCTGGACTTCCTGAGCTACTTTACATGGTTGTTTGCTATATTGGTCTTGAGAGTTACCTTTCGCCTTGCTCCACTCTTGATCCTCCTCCTCCTCTGATTGGGTTTCTGAGCTCATTTTAGCCCTCTATGTGTAATTGCTGGTCACCGGCCAGCCCAAAAAAGGGGCCTCAGCCACCCTGATCTCGTACGAAAACCTGCCCACTTGTAGAGAACACCATCTATCTATCAAATGCCTTCAGTCTGTATCAAGAGTTGCCTCTTGCCAGGTTTCTTCTTCTTGCTGTGTCAGGGTCAATGTGCAGCACCTCACCAAATTTTTCTCCAATCTTTTGAAAAGTGTTTTCAGTCCAGGCGTTCAGTGGTGCACCATCTACACTTATCCAAACTCTTCTGGACCTATTTGCCTCCCTATAGCTCCAGTCATATAATACATCAAACCAAGTGTTCAACCAATCTCGAGCCCCTTCGCAAAAAGCTAGTTTCTCGTTCTCAGATGGAAATTGCACCAACACTTTCCTCCCTCCCATTGGAATGATGGATATGTCAAAAATTTGATCAGCCCACATTGCATCCTCAATGTTGTTGACTATTTTCCAATCCCTTACTACTCCTACTTTGCATTTCCTTAACCATTCCTCATCCAATTCACCTTCGATGGTAAGATCTGCTACTACCTTGTTGATCTCTGGATTCTTGCCTCCCCCTTCCTTTACTACTCGAGTATAAGATCTGGAGTCCCTTTTAGCTCCCAAACCTCTGTTATCTGATCTGTTGACTTCCAAGTATTTGGGCTTGTATGTTAATGTGCTACTCACTCTCGGCTTCCTCATCTCTGGTCCATATCTTGCTAGTTGCACAGCCAACCGACACTCCAGTAGCCATGATCCATTAAACCTTCCAATAGCTTCCAAAGCTCCCTTTTCATCTGAGAATCTAACAAAACCAAACCTTGTTTGGATGTTGTGTCTTCTCTTCGCTGGGGTGAATGCGTCCATAACGTTCCCACAGCCATGAAAAATACTTCTAAGCCATCCATTGAACATCTCCGGGGGTAGATTATCGAAGAACACCGTGAAAGTTCTGCTTGGAGCCATGGTCTTGTTACTTAAAGAGGTACAAGTTTAAAACCAACAACTCTCTGCCCTCTTCACTTGTTGCACCTTAATTACCACTGTTCAAAAGCTCAAGAATACCCAAACCAATTCAAGAATACCCAATCCGTAAACCCTGAAACTCCAAATCAATCAACTCATCAAACACAAGAACAATTCCAAAATCAAGTGAACTCTATGCGGCCCTGGTAATCTCAAATGCCTGAGTCCACAGTCCCTCTTGAATCCCTCAGAAATCTCAAACCTTAAACCCTAGATTATTCCCCAAAATTTTCAGCGAATCTGAAAATTGAACAATGCATATAGGCTATTGAACACACCTTTGCACTGTGATGAGCCGTTCTCTGGAGAGCAAGGCGAAACTGCGAGACCGAACAATGAGTTGTTCGAGAAGAGAGAGAGATGGCCAGCTGTCGGCGGTGGGAACGGCGACGATGGGGTCTCCGGCGGGAACGGCAGCGACGGGCGTGGACGGTGGCTGCGGCGGGGTACTTGAAGCTAGATCTCAATGACGGTCTCTGCGCTTCGTCTGTACAAGCAACGCTACGAGTCGCGAGAGCGCGCGAGCAGTGCACTGTGCACGAAGCAACAATCGACAGCGAATCGGCGAGATCCAGCGGCGGCGGCGGCGGCGGCGGCAACTTGCGAGGGTTTAGGAAGTTACAAATATTGTTAGGGTAATTGATACGTAATGAAAAACTAAACATAACATTTTTTTAATTATATTTTTTATTTGTTTTTTCTTGAAACTAAAGTGGTACAAAAAATTTTGGATTGAAAACTGAAAATGGAAAGGGAATTTTTATGTGATTATTCAAGTGGGGAATTTAACAAAGAAGAAATTGAAGCTAAATTAGAGAAGTTTGGTAATGAAAAAGACAACGTTGAACAAAATAAAGTTAAGAATTCAAAAATAGAAATAAAACTTAATTCTATTAATGATATTTATGAATATCATTAGAGGGAAAAATAAAGTAATTTTTCAATGTTCAAAAGAAATTAAAAAAAGAGAAGCCAAGAGATGTATCTAACATTTTTTTTAAAGTCATTCAAAAAAATCAAGGATTAAAATAATAACACAAACAAAAACAAAACATAAAACTAAATTTAATATAGTTATGTGTTCCAATATAAGTTGAATATTGAGTTTCTTAATAATTGATCATAATCACAAGATGAGTTCAGGCAAATTGTGATTTTTCAAGTCCAATATAGTAGTTCCATCGCATGTGAAAATGAGGCTTAAAATAAATGATACGGCAAGAAGATACAAAAATATTTGTATTCAAGACATAACTTATTTGTATGTCTAACTACCCTTTGAATGGAATAATAACGAATTAAGACAAAATAATGAAGAAGCTCATTGAGACTATTTTTTTTAATGCACGACATTAGTGGTGTTAGTGGCATATTATGAAAAAAGGTTCCAAACAATTGAGAAGCTACAAAGAATATAAAGTAATCAAATTTCATATGCAAAATGCATTTTACGACTCCTTAACAAAAGAAGAATTTGAAGAAAATTGGTGCAGTTTCATTGAGAAGTATGAACTTGGTAGTAATGAATGGTTACTTGGCTTGTATTTTTGGTAAATTTGTAAAAAATTATCATTTAAATTATTTATATTTTATTTTGTGATATTTGACACTTGGTCTATGAGAGGTATACTGTTATTTTGCAGCGGAATAAAAAACGAATCAAAGCGAAGCGAAAAACATCAAAATATAGCAAGCAGTATCAGACCGATCGATTGGTCCATCGAGCGATCAATAGAGTATCTAGGTTTTTGCACCTATTATGTGATTGGACCACCGAGGAGTGGAACTAAAGCAAAATACTGAGAGACACAAAAGATCGATCAATCGATCTTTCGATAGATCGATCGGTCTATAGCGTGAACAGATTTTAAATTGCGGTTATCTACTAAGTTTTTGGTGGACTGCATATAAAAGGGCTGCTAGGGTATATTAATGTGTCTTCTCAGTTTATAATTAGCCCTAGTCGCCAAGGAGCATTCTTAGTTGATCAAGAAGCGTCACAAGCTAGTCTACAACATCTTGAAGATCATTTAGTTTTCGCGCCTTCAAGATATCATTAAGCCAACAGTATTTGAAGTTCGGTGGTGGATTTCAGCAACAGTCAAGTACAGGGTTTGTGCACGTGTATTCGTCAAAGATAGGCTTACTACAATTGATTATGGGTTCAACGCCGGTGTTGTAAGATTTCTTTATAACTAACGTTTGATATAGTGTTTGATTTTCTAGACCCGGTGTGGTCTTGTAATTTTTACTCAATTTGAAATTTTTCACGTAAAAATTATTGTCTCGTGTGTGATTATGATTGCTTTATTTTATTATTTGTGTGATTGATTGGTTAGTCTTATTTGTGGCGCTTAGCTTATTTAAAAAAATTGATTAGTGCAAATCAGTCTACAAATAAAAATTTTCAATCAATCTATAGCGTCATGTGAGTATTTTTTTCGTATCGATTTGTTAGCTTGATTTTTTAAATTTTTTAGCTTGTTGAGTTTTGTCACAAAATTGTCAAAAGGATAAATTGTTAAGAATTTTGACCATAGTCTAATTCATTTTTATTTTGGCAAATTTGTGACAAATTATCATTTAAATTATTTATATTTTACTTTATGATATTTGACACTTGGTCTATGAGTGGTATGCTGTTATTTTGCAGCAGAGTAAGAAACAAAACTAAAAATATCAAAATACAGTAAGCGGTGTTAGACCGATCGATCGGTCCATTGAGCGGTCAATAGAGTGTCTCGATTTCTGCACCTATTATGCGACTGGACTGCTGAGGAGTAGAACTGAAGCAAAATACCGAGAGACACAAAAGACCAATCGATCGGTCTTTCGACGGATCAATCGGTCTTTAGCGTGAACAGACTTGAAGTTGTGCTTATCTGCTAGGTTTTTGGTGGACTGCATATAAAAGGGCTGTTAGGGTTTATTATTATGTGTCTCTTTAGTTTATAACTAGCCCTAGCCGCCAAGGAGCCTTCTTAGTTGATTAAGAAGCGTCACAAGCTAGTCTACAGCTTCTTGATAATCATTTAGCTTCCATGCTTTTAAGATATCATCAAGCCATTCAAATTTTCAATGATCTGTTTGTGTTCGTAGAGTTACTTAAGAGGATTCTCAAGTGTTTAAATTCTGGTGTAGAAGTCTATCAGCATTTGAAATCCGGTAATGGGTTCTAATGGTAGTCAAGCACGGAGTTGGTGTACGTGGATTCAGAAAAAATTGGCTTACTACCATTGATTGTGGGTTCATCGTTAGGATTGTAAGATTTATTTATAACCAACGTTTGATGTAGTATTTGATTTCCTAGATCCGGCGTGATCTTGCGATTTTTACTCGGTTTGGAGTTTTTTACGTAAAAATTGTCGTCTCGTGTGTAATTATGATTGCTTTATTTTATTATTTGTGTGATTGATTAATTAACCTTATTTACGACGTTTATCTTATTTAAGAAAATCGATTAGTGCTAATCAGTCTATAAACAAAATTTTTAAATAGGGATGTCGACTACTCAGCGAAGTAAAAATATGCACACATTCTTTGATAGATATATCAACTCCAAAACCACATTAAAACAAATTGTGGAACAATGTGAAAATGCATTGGCAAAAAAAGTAAAAAATGAAAATGAAGCTGACTTGATCTTGTCCCAGCACTTAAACAGAAAATTTTCATATGAATGTATGAGTCGAAACTCAACTGTACCTTAGATCTTTTGTTGTATACACGTATAACTAATTACGAATAGAGAGTGGACTCTGATATTCAAGAATTTTTGCTCTCTCACCAGTTGCCTTCGTCTATTCAATATCATGAGTGAATTAAAAACCCTAACTACCGAAGTACTTAAGTGGTGGATATATAGGTTACAACATTGACCTAAAAAGTAAATAAGATTTGGGTTCCTTTTGTAGTTAGAAAAGTTAAATTGAATCCGAATTAAATTCTTAATTCATAAATTATAATTCATACCAATAAAAAATTATAATTACACTCTCGATCTTATGTCAAAATTTAATTTGAGCTTTATATTAATATATAAATGCTTATTTATCTATCCATATCAATATTATAGATACTCATCAATTAAATTAAATTATTAATAATTTTATTTAATCAATCATTTATAATGTCCTTGAAAATTTTTACTTAACTTGTTTGATATATTTGATATAAAATTCATCTGCATGGTTTGACATAATCAAAATTTATAAGATTTCTCCAGAGTATCATTAATCCCTATATCGGAATGTGAATTGCGTTAAAAATTAAATTTTATCATACACATAATACTATTATATAATTCATCGAGTTTATTAACATATAAAAAATCTTATTTTTTTATAAACCAAAATAAACTAATTATTTCGAGAATAGCAACATAAGTATTCATAATAACCATGAGATATTACTTATTTTATATAGTTAGTATAAAAGTAATTATCAAATACAGTCATGTTCAATACACACTAAGTGTATTAGTATAGTGAGTTAAAACTATACTATTTTTCATAGTTAAGATAAACCTACTAAAACAATATGTTATAATCATGCCGATGGTGTATTTAATTTTATTAATTAAAAACTTAATTTTAATATGATTTTATATGTGTAAATCAAATTCTACACACTAAGTTATCTACTATGTATAATAAAATACACAAATGCATAATATTAAATAAGTAATACAATGCAAATATTATTAATATAGATTCTCATTAAAACAAAAATAATAAATTTTATTAATAAATAAAATAAATACCAAAATTTATTATACTGAAGTATGTTTTTAATATATATCCCTAACACGCTTAGCTTGTTATATTTAGCTAGTTTTTATAACTTTCTAAATTATATAAAGAGTAATATATGCGATGGTAAAAATTTGAATAGTATGCTAAAATAGAGAAGAGTATTGATGAACATTAAAAATAAAAAAATAAGAAATGTCGATTCATGATGAGGCTTCAGCTACTTAGATATATATACATATTCTCTTTTTCCACCAAAATAAAAGTTTAGACCAATCACAATTCTTCACCATCTTGCTCACTTTCAATTCGTGATTAACTCTTAGATAAGTGTTGACTTAAGCCACTTTGCTAGGATTTGGCTCCCAAATTATACTTGAACTGTCTCATGTAACTTTTCTTAAGAACTTAAATCCCTTCCTATGATTAATTTCAGCATTCTTAGAATGAAACAAAATTTTCTGTCATGATCACCATTATCAATCATAATCATAATCATTACGAGTGTAATCACTATGACTCATATTTGTAATTTGAATTAATCATAATATTAGAGTTTCTGATTAGTATGAATTGATTGGCTAATTTTTAAAAAATTCACGATCACGTATTAAAATTTTATGTGTAGATTTCAACAAGTCAAAATAAAATAAATAAATATATATTTTAAAAAATAAAATACACTTTACATCGCAATCGGCTTAATGGGTTAAGTGGGAGAATATTAAACCCAAAAGTTTTTTGGTGGTTCACTAGTCTCACATTTTACATATTTTTAATTGAATTCGGATTCTATAATTATTGATAAGCCAATTAAGGAAACGGTTCATCTAACCTATTAGTATTTAACTTGAGAAAGAACTCTTTTAAGATAAGAAAAAAATCGTTAAAGGATAAAAATCATTCTAAGAGTTATCTTTTAAGACCTCTTATCTTTTCTCCTCTATAAAAAAATAGAATAACCATCATTTACAGATATTAATTTTTCATCAATTACAGTATACAGCTATTTTAAAAGGTTAAAGACAGAGAGAATAAGGTGAGCCAAGAATTAAAAATTACAAGTAAGAGTTTTATTTAATCAAATATCAATGGCCGTCAAATATATATTTTTAATATTTAATATTTGTTTGAGATGTATTAAATTCAAGATCCTGTATATTAAATATTTTGCATAATATTATATAAAAAAATATAAATTTTTTCCAACATATCCAACCCTGCAACAACATAGATACATCTAAACACATATCTCCCCGAACCCACCACTTTCCTCGGAATACGAAAACGTTAACTTAGCAGGCTTCTTAATTTTTTTATGGTAATTTTATGTTTTTAGTGATTATTTTTTTTAAATTTTGATCCAAATGAGTATACTTTTAGATTACTCTTATCACAAGAAATATAAAAAATAAAAAATTTAAACCAAAATATTTAAAAAATTAAAAATAAAATAAAATAAAATAAGTTTAAAAAAAGCACTAAGTTTTTTAGTCCAAACATAGCGTGAAGACAGTGTGGAAATAAATGGCCCATAAAGACTAAAAAAAAAAGGATGAGGCGAAGCTTTATATATAGCAAACTCGAGTCCATTAATAGAAAAAGTGCAGGGCACAATCCAATGATCAGAGAGTGTAATGGCCCAATTGTATCTCAATTACAAATCCTAGATCCCTCTTTCAATATAAATGCATAGTCCATTTATTTCAGAAAATGATATATGTTCACTCTCTTTTTGCCAGAAGTTAAATTATAAAAACAAAAGTGTAAAGAGTTTTTCAAAGTAAAGCATGTACATCAAATTATTTTATTTTTAGTCTTGTTTGATATACACACAAAGAATGAAGGAGCACTGCCACCCTTCCACGACATGGGAAAAGAATTATGGGGTGAGGGAAAGAAAAAAAAAGAGTGCAAAGTGAGGGGATATCAAGAGGTAGAATAGGTGAATGTGTACTTTCCTAAGACCACTTGGCATTGCAATGCTTGCATGTATAGTTTAATGGCAAGATTCATCATTCATATTAAAAGAAATCCAATCAATTTTGTAAAACCTCAATACGGCCAAGATTAGAGTGGGCTCATTGTATATTACATCTATATTATAATTCACAACATTTTTAAAGTAATACTTATCTATAATACAATTTTAAGATAATCTTGATAGTGACATCTGTGTGTCAATTCAAAAAATTTTATTCATTAATTTCTGATTAAGAGATGATAAGTTGATCACTTTTTACCCCCCCCTCCCCCCCTCTCTCTC
>JAOTRH010235838.1:0-10005 GCA_034768845.1 Heliamphora exappendiculata | reverse complement strand
TTCATGATTTAAATAAAAAAATAAAATTTCTTAAAACTGAAATTAAACAATTAAAAGTGTTTAATCAACAGTATGAAATGTATTTTCTTACTATTAGGTTAAGACTCTTTGATCTTGAAAGTTCTAAATCCATTAATCAGGAAGAAGATAACCAGAAAAGTTAGGAAATTGAAACTCCTACTCCTTCTGGGGAATTATCTCCCTTCCTTAACCTTCTTCAAAAGGTTACCCATCAGTCCCTCAATCTGTACAGAATGTTTATCTCTTATGGATAAAATATCACTCTTATTTATCATTAACCAAAGCAGCCACTGTCTTTGGAAAACCTAATTACAAATGGGATCCCATTGGCAAACACATGTCACACTTCTTCTCTAAATTCCAACTTGCTTGGATATGGAGATGGAGTCTTAAATGTGACTTAGACCATCTCGATTGTCCTACTCTTCAAAGGACTTTCTTCTTTAAATGGTGGAATGGTTTTGATACGGCTAAAGCCCGATCCAAAATGCAAGCCACTATATCCGTCAATGATGCTACTTAGGCCCAAGCCCAACAAACATTATCTCAAACTCCTTCAGTTAACATAGATTCCTTAGGTCCTTTAATTATGCATACCCTTCGAGCCCAATTTCCTGATTTAACCGAAACTCAATTATCTATAAAAATGTTAGAGATAATGAAGGCCAACTTCTTATCTGGTACAGCCAGTATGGAGACCCAAAGTAATAAATCCATGAAGCCTCCTACCCCATCTGAACCGGACACTAATCAATTTCTTTGCTTAGTCGGTGAATCCTAAGATCCTAATGAAGATGATGACCATATTCCCATGACTAATTATTGGAATTCTTTAATTGGAATTGCTGAAGAAAATGTATCAGCAACCAAACCAAAATCTCTTTGATTATTTTAATCATGGAAAAACAGGAGTTTCATACTCTGTGGAATGGCCAGATTAATTTCATTAATCAGTAAAGAACTGTCTTTTACCAACTGTCCCTTATCGACATTGGCATGACCCCACCAGCACCTGAGTGCTCCACTTTCTCACACTACGACCAAGGGCATCTTCTCAATGCTCTAAGTGCGTCTCTTTTCCAAAAGATGCACAGGCTCTTGTCCCCCACCGACGCTAAGGACAAACAAGCTGGAATCCACTTTCCAGCCCACTAACCGCAAATGACGAACACCTAGCTTCCACTTGCCAGCCATCAGTACACCCGTGATAGATTCCCCAGACACCTGGCATCACACTCACGGATTTGTAAATGAAGATTTGAAATCTGGGACTCATCTCTTCTATTTAGGGAGTTTCACCCTTGTTGAAGTTTTAATTTTCTCTCCACCCTTCTCTAACTTCTCTCTTGTAAACCCCCTTCTCTTTTCTCTTGTACTTCTCTCAGTTTATAATAAAAGTTCTAAGTGTGTTTGTGCAAAGATCCGCAGTGCTGGTTGTCACTTTATTTGGTATTTTATATATACATATATATATATATATGTATATGGGGGGAGAGAGAGAGAGAGACCATCTGTATGTTCGGCTCTTTTACCTTTATACATAATTTTTTGAACTTAATGAACAGAATAGGGGTTTTTAAACTTTATTTCCAATTTACGCGAAAGCGTGTTTAGCAAAATCGTTTTCTAGTTAAACGTGTTTGCTACAACCGCTTTAACCCTAGCCTTCACACATGTTGCAGGATGGTAAAATAAGAACATGAAAATGTTTTTAGAAAAAAACTCTTTTCATTTTAATACGTAAAACGTTTTTACTAAAAACGCTTTCAATTCTTTTCTCAAAAAGTGTGTTTAGAAAGCACGCGTTTAGAGTTTATAAAGAAAGCGTGTTTAGCAAAAAACGAGTTTAGCAAAAACGTACATTGTTCGTACTGTAGCAGAGGTTAGGATCTAAAGGGTACACAAAGTCATCATCACCAATCCAGCTACGACCCATGGCAACGAAGAGGTCGCGCACTGTATATGTCAAAACCATGTTCAGATATGTTGGATTGGTTGGATTGGCTCGAGATGTATGTATCTCAATCGCAATGGTTATTATTTATAGGAGACTTCAGCGGGAAGTGACCGGAGAACGAATTGCTAGCGTTACCACGTTGTTTGTAGTCCTGACGATTGTCATTGAATAGTCATGCCTATGGTCCTGCACCTTATTAACCACTCACATCAATATCAGGATGGCCGAGTAGTCATGTTCGTTAGGAAGCCATTTAATCTAACATCTAACAGTATATGGATTACACTTGCTTAGATGAAGAGTCACGTCAATAGTGAACCTTTTTAACACATTCATATTATCTGGATTTTTAAGAAGAGCAGATTCTTCAATATATGTGTTTTCAATATTCTCTTTCTATAATTTGTTGCATTTGTTTTCTTGTATCAATAAGTACTGCTAATATATAACGTAATATAAAGATCATTTTCGTGAGATTAAATAGTATATATAATCAAAATGCACAGATGATGAGGTTATTACAAGCACACACTGTTATTATAAGCATCAGGTTCGATCAATACAACCGGCCGCATGTCATTTCTATATCAATCTATCGTGGCCTGTTGGGGCATGTATGTCTGTCGTGCCCTATTTGCTGACAAATACCACAATGATTCGTCATTCGTTGTCTTGATATATCCATCTCATTGTGGATTCGGCTATTCTTCAGACGTCCTAGCTTTGTAGGCCTTATACGGTTCGGGTTTGCGATAACCAATAAGAAGTCGACCAATAATCTTCGTGTGGCATTGGTCGTAACTTTGTTAGTCAAACTTTTAAGTATGTTGATATTGTGTACTCAGATGCAATCAGAAAGAAGGGATCTACTCCTAGATCAGCAAAAATAGAAAACATGTGCAAGCAAAAGTAGTGGTAAATTTTATATTTACCGTAATCACACATTCTGTTATGTATGTGAACTACGTGGCGGTTTTGACCTCTTCCTTGGTGAATTGCCGTCACTACCTCGTACACCCATTGACTTCTGTTAATTGAAGGCAATCGATATATAAATTATATTATTATAACTTTATACGTCTCCAATAAATATAATGAAAATAGAATTTACCTGTTAAATGGTATCAACTCATGCTGATTAGATATCTCCTGGTTGCGAATAATCTTTTCTTGCTCCTAACTCGAATATACATTTTTATTCCTATGCATGTTCTCAGCACAACTCTTCATTCTATCCAAATACTTAACCTGTAAATAGAAAGTTGTTTCCACACAAGCAGTGATGGGCATATTCCGAGTTTCTTTCAATACGCTGTTGAAAGTCTCGGCAAGATTCATGGTCGTCACCTCCCAACGAGGGCCACCATCATGGGAAATAGTCCATTTGACAGGGTCTATACGGGTCAACCAATTGAAAATTGTCTCGCTCAAACTTTTGATCTCCTCCATCTTCATGTTGGACTTTCACACTTTATGTTCCGTAGCAGCGGCCTAAACTAAGAATTTGAGTGCCTGGTTCTTGAACTTCTCGTTGAAGTTACTTTCTATGTGCCAGATACAATACCTGTGATACCCTATAGTCTAATAGTTGGGTTCTCCCAGTACTGGGTAATAACATTTTTTATAGCACCATGGCGATCAGAGAGCAAAGTTATGCCCTCCTTGTCGGGGACAATATGCTTCCTGAGGTTGATGATAAACCAAAACTAACTCTCAGTCGTCTCTTCATCTATAATTGAGAAGGCCAACGGGAACATCTTCATATCTACAGTGACTCTTGTTGCAATAAGCATTTTTCCTTTGTACTTGCCATAATGGTGGGTGCCATCTATGCATATGACTGGTGGGCAGTGTTTGAACCCTTCAATGGACGGCTTGAATGCCCAGAACACATAGTTCAGCGTTGTCACGTTGGCGTTCGATGGGTAGATTTAGTTCCATTCCACGACAGTGCCAGGATTATACGTCTGCAACGCATTCATGTATTTCGGCAACTTACTATAGGACTCATCCCAATTTCCAAGCACCATCTCAACCGCTTTCGTCTTTGCCAACCATGCCTTCTTGTACGATATTTGGTACTTGTGGATGGAGTTAACAGTTGTCAATATAGTTCCTAGAGCTATCTCTGGATTTTTCTATAAAAGTGTAATAAATTTCTAAATGGTTGAAGAGTTGAAGTATGACGAACAATACAAATCAAATGCTAAGTTATTAGTCTTACTGCAACATCAGTTGTGATGGATGTAGCAATAAATCGGGAGTCTAGGTTACGGTGATCCCTATTCATCTTTCCGTACACAGTAATGATCACCAGCATTTTGAGTTATCTTAAAGTACCCATGACTACTCTTTCTGCCCGAACAAAGTCGTCAAGTGCAGTCATTTTTACATTGGATTACCTAAGTTGCTTTTTTCAAATCCACGATGTCAACTTGTCGATTGTTCTTTATGTGATGTAGTTTCACAACTGTCTAAAGGTCATTCTTATCTCTGAACAACATACTCTTCTACAACTCAGCTGTTTTTGAATCTCAAACCCTACCAGGAGAGTAAAAATCACGTGAAGTAATGGATATGTCATTTTCTATCTTTATATTATGAAAGAATGGGATGTCAGCTGCTGTTACTTGCACAGTACTTGGTAAAGAAGGGCCAATCGCTTCGGTGGCATCACTTTCCCCTTCTCCAACACGACCAAAATCCTCTTCATCATCCTCAGCACTGGCATCTTGATCTGTACACATTAACAAAGTGTCAACGTCTTCATCCGAGTCCGACAATGCACCTCTGTTGTCGACATTCAACTCGTAGTCGTCTTGCAGCTTTGTGTACCTTAAATTGCTCTACTGTTGTCGTGGTTGTATCTTGCCCAACGGTTGGATTTGAAGAGAGCAAAGTGTCCATAAATGATGATGACTTCTTTTTAGCAGGCACTCTTGCTACCGGACACACAGCACTGGTTGTGATGACTCGAAAAAAAATATAATTAATTAAATAAAATAAATAATAATAATTAAGTTAATAATGACATTAATGAGTTTTCGATTACTACCATTACAAATTAAATACGACAATTATGATGCTCATAAAGAAAATAATAATAATAATAATAATAATAAATTTAATACGAAAATAATTATAGGCATTAATAAAGATGTATATATATATATATGTTGGTATATCTACATATATAAATAAAAAAAAATAATATGTATTTAATTGTAATCGGTGGCCTTAAAGCTTATTAATAATACTCACATTTTGTAATCGGTGGGTTTTTAACCAAAGGTCCTTTCTACTCGGGAGAACATGAAAATAACACCGAAAGGTCCCTACTTTGGGAGGACAAAAAAATAATACCAAAAATCTTTGTTACTCGGGAGGACAGGAAAATAACACCGAAAGATCCCTACTCTAGGGGGCCGGAAAAAGAATACCAAAGGTCCCTACTCGGGGGAACAGGACAACAATACCGAAAGGTTTTTACTCGGGACAGAAAAATACTGAGAGTTAGATGGAATAAAGATGGAAATCAGTATGATATTTGGTACAAAATAAAAAGGTTCTAACTATATGAAGTTAAACTTGGATAATTCATGGCAAACTAGAATTCTTGATATCTTTGAATTCACACTAGCGTAGCTAATGGATGTTAATATTTTTCAGGTGACGCGTGACGAAACAGAGGAAATGGTACCCAAGAAAGAAATAATTACTGTGTTCATATTTTCATGTTTTTCGTTGAATTCTGGTGATTTACTTTGCTGTATTCAGCATATGGTTCTGTATTTAGCACTTGGGTATATGTTGTAATAATGTTAATGTTATTTCACTATTAGTAAGCTCTGAAATTTTCTTTGGAAATGAGATTCTGGGAAATTTTAATTAACTTGTCTTCTCTTAAAAAAAAGTATTGTTGGCAATTTACAAAATGAAGTAAAAGTTGCGAAAAGAAAATAGAGGCCTTTGGTGAGTTTTGATTCATTGGCCGGTCACGGACGCCATATTTAAAAATAGGTCGTGACACTGGTATTGCCTGTGTTCGACATTTTCAATGAAAATGACATATCCGGTTCAGTGTACGTAGCTGGATTATACCCCCCGAAGTCATCTCTAAAATATGAACCAGCCGCATCTCCTAGTTGCGTCAATAGTTGCATGAACGATCCAAAACCATGCATGAACGTTTGCAGGCCGAATGCTGGGCTTTCAATGTCTATGTAAAACTCAAGACAATTCTTGGAGGTACCCTCAGCCAACCCTAATATCGTGTCCAACAGATCATCGTCATTTACCGGCATAATCTTGTACTTAGTGCCCGAACGGACCTATCTGTGAGGCAATCGGCATTTAAATTTTAGGCGATAATTGCCACCGTAAGGAATCACCTTCGGCAACATCAGTACTTCCAGCTCAACCAGTGTAGTTCTCCGAAAGACATTATAAAAGCCATTTGGTTCAATATCGTAAGATATACCTTCCTCTTGGTCATTGATGACGTTTCCCCCAGTAAAAGATAATTCTCACTGTTTCCATCGTTGTTCTACAATAGAAATATATACTAGAACTAAGAATGCTATTATTATGTAAAAATAGGAAAACAACATTTTGTGGGTTCTTTAAAATAAAAAACTGATTGAATGATTTATTTGATAATTTAGATTGAATGAAATAAAACTGTCCTTTTAGATTTGTCTCCGTGACAAATTACTCACATGTACATAAATATTATATCTGATAATTTAGATTGAATAAAATAATCCAAACAATAATAAATAGTACTGTGACTTTTACATATTTGTTTACATTGTTATTGGATTTTTATTATTGTGTTAAAGAAAAAAAAGGGTGACTATTTTTTCAAATCTTTTATTTTTTAATTTGTATTTTTTTTAAAGTGAAGATTTAACAATAGATTTCTTTTCTTACAAATAGTTTTCATCTTTTTGTGTAATAAACCGTTTTATATTTTTTTTTGTTAGAAATGGTCTGATCGAACCTGATGCTTATAATAATAGTGTGTGCTTGTAATAACCTTATCATCTATGCATTTTGATTATATATACTATTTAATCTCACGAAAATGATCGTTACATTGCGTTATATATTTGTAGTACTTGTTAATACAAGAAAACAAATACAATAAATTATAGAAAGAGAATATTGAAAATCCAGATATTGAAGAATCTACTCTTCTTAAAAATTCAGATAATATGAATGTGCCAGTAAAATTTACTATTGACGTGACTCTTCATCTAAGTAGGTGGGATTCACATACTGTCAGATGTTAGATTAGATGACTTTTTGACAAACATGACTACTCGGCCATCCTGATATTGTTGTGAGTGGTCAATAAGGTGCAGGACCATAGGTATGACTATTCAATGACAATCGCCAGGACTACAAACAACGTGGTAACGCTAGCAATCCGTTCTCCGATCACTCCCCACTAAAGTCTCCTATAAATAGTAATCATTATGATTGAGATACATACACTTCTAGCCAATCCAACATATATGAACATGGTGTTGACAGGTACAGTGCGCAACCTCTTCATTGCTATGGGTTGTAGCTGGGTTGGTGATGATGAATGTGTGTTCCTTGTAGATCTTAACCTCAGCTGTAGTACGAACAGTGTACATACCATGCGATCCGAGTTGCATTATCGAATTACGTAATCGGAGGTCCTAGTGCATTAATACCAAGCAGCTAGTGTTCGAATCCCACGACAACTGGGGAAGAACATGCCCACTGATGGCTTTGCATCGTTTTCGCAAAGAAGTTAATCGCATGTAAATGCGGTTACATAGGTTCAATTGTGAACAGACATCGAAGGAGCGAGCAGAAGAAGGTTTATTATACAACACGTCATTGTACCACAATTGAAGCGTGGATGCTACCTACCAATCGGATATTGAAATGTCGGAAAATGATGGAAGCACATGAGGTGTGGGTGTAGAGTATGGGTTAGTCCGGAAGTTCAGTTCATGTATGAACGGGATGTTTGTATTCCATTATTGAAGTGTGTGTTGTATTATGTGTCGTACTAATAATTCAAATAATGTATTGATATGTGTGTTTGAGCACCAAAATTGTGTTTATATTGTTGCTCATATGTGTTTTGTTACATTTATTTGAAATTTAATTTGAATGTGCTATTAATCTATTGGATAATTATGCAGTAGATAGAACAAATGTACATATAAAGTTTGCAAGAATAAATAAGCATAGCGAGCAGCCAACTTTGTAAGGTCCCTATGATCTGTACAGACTTCTATTTTCAATGTTATTTGATGCTTTGGAAAGATAAATTTACACTCTTAAACATTCATGTATAACTCTAAATTGAATGGTTGGTGGATTTGCTGTTAAATGATTGCGAAGTTAACTTCTCAAACTTGAGGTGGCTGGAATAATTAAAGAATAAAGTGTCTTTAGCAAAACTGCTTTTAGCGCAACAAATAAAAGAGTTTTTTAAAAAACGTTTTCAATACAACAATAAAGAACGATTAAAAAAAAGTGGCCAGGAGAATTTAAAAGGAAAGCGTGTTTGCCAAACATGCTTTCTGTATAAACTATAAAAGCGTGTTTATAAAGACCACTTTTAATACAATAATAACAGAACGATTTAAAAATAGTGGCCAAGAAAATTTAAAAAGAAAACGTGTTTAGTAAACACGCTTCTTTATAAACTCTAAACGCGTGTTTTTTAAATACGCTTTTTAAGAAAGGAATTGAAAACGTTTTTAGTAAAAACATTTTACGTATTAAAATGAAAAACGTTTTTTTCTAAAAACGTTTTTATGTTCTTATTTTACCATCCTGCAACATGTGTGAAGACTAGGGTTAAAGCGGTTGTAGCAAATACGTTTAATTAAAAAACGTTTTTGCTAAATACGTTTTCGCGTAGATTGGGAATGAAGTTTTAAAACCTTTATTCCATTCATTAAGTTCTAAAAGTTACGTATGAGAGTAAAAGAGCCTAAATATATACGTAGCTTTTATGCGACATTTCGATATATACGAGGTTGTATTGATCATCGGAATGATGTCTTGGATTTTATGTTTGGGTTTTCAATAAAATCTTTTGCCTTTGAAGAATTGGCCATGTAAGGAGGATATAAGAATGGCTTACTGTGTTAATCATGTCGAGCTTCAATAGTTTTTAGAAAAATCGCAATAATTTTTTTGTTTTGTAGAAACTAATTTAAGAAAATAATTTCAAAGTAATAATTTTTCAACCCGCTAAACCGCCTAAACTGTAGGTTGAAACTGCCAAAAAATATCACCCAACCCGTTGGTTTTGATGATTAATGGGTTGTAGGTTGAAAAAATGGTCACCCGCCAATGGTGGGTTTGTTGAAAAATTTTTCTCCACCCGCCCTAACCCAACCCGTGCACACCCCTAAGAAACACACAGAGTGAGAGTGATGGCTTGATGTTAGGCTCTTGGGCTCCGACAACATCTGGTGGCTATTATTTTTTATTCAGGTATATAGTTTCTATAAATTATTTATGTATGTCAACTTACATTTCATGCATGGTAGAGTCAATTTCATTTTGTTAGCTATAATAGTAATATGTTGAAACCATAACCAACCCTTAAACTGGTTCATACGAAAATGTTTACGCAGCTGGCTCTTCTTAAGGTAAAACTCGTAAAAGGCCATGCCTTGATAGTTGGTGTTGGGTGATAAAAAATGGACTGGGTGAGTGCAACTAAGATCATTATACGGTGGGAATGCAAAGCCACTGTTCTCAACCTTTACAAAATGAATTAAGGATACACCAATTTTCTTTTTCCTTTTTTTGGTTATTTCATAGAATTAAAGTTTCTAAGGATGGTTTTGTTGATACTGACATGTAAATTTGATTTTAGTATTAGTTTTATTTAACTAAAGCATAGGACTTTGAAAACTTATTTAAATGTACCTTCATAGAACTTGCTTGGTGGGGGGGGGGGGGGGGGGGGGGGGGGGGGGGGGGGGGGGGGGGGGGGGGGGGGGGGGGGGGGGGGGGGGGGG
>JAOTRH010235827.1:0-10006 GCA_034768845.1 Heliamphora exappendiculata | reverse complement strand
CAAGAGTGGAAGTTCAGGGTTGAAGAGCAAGAGGGGTTGGTTAATGATCTGCGTAACCTAGGAGGACCGGTCCCTCGCCGGCATTCATTGGCAATGCCAAGATGTAACAAGGATGACTATGAAATAGCAGTTCGAAAGATACGAAGAGAAAACAACAGAATGTTGATGCAAAGATGTCGATACTTCATGCTTCAACTAGTAACAAAAATTGCGATTACAAGCAGCAGACCATTGACAGAGGAAGAGCGTCAAAATGTTCTTTCGAACGAGCAATATCTATCTGACTCCTACTTCTCCGATGAGGAATGATGAATGTTTCTACCATTTGTAGATCTGTCTAAAATAAATTATTTGCATGTTCTACATGTATGCCTTTTGTTGCACTTTTGTGAAGTATGTATTTTCTGAGTTGCTTCTTGTTCCAGTTGTCAGAATAGTCGTTTATGTCAAAATGTAATTATGTTATCTCTAATTGACAATATTTATTTTTATTACGGTCAATATGTTTGTTGATATAGACATGTAATATGTGGAAGCAATGTCAAAGGCTTTGTGATTAGTGGTTTGATGTTAACTAGCTTTTCAAGGTGTTTGATTGCAGAATATTTAGCTGTTTGTAGGTCATTTTTTGATGGTAAGCTTTTGTTGGGTGTTGAGTGTTACGTGAATGTCATTTCAGGTAAGAAATTTATTAAGACAATGTATTTGAGAATTAATAATTGCTGGCTTTAAACAAAATTGTTGTAACTAATTAAGAAAATTATGTTTGAACAGTGAAAGAAGAAGAAAATGAGACCATCGTGTTCTGACTGAAATTATTAACAGTGAAAGAAGAAGAAAATGAGACCATTTTTCAATTAACAAACGGAGTATGCTAAAATTATCAGCTACTCAGTGCCTTGGCTAGTGAAGAAGAAACATATTGACAAAATAGTTGGAGGGGCCATAGTTCATTTTAAAAGTTATCATTTTCATAAACTAATTTTTTTTTCTAAGTGTCAAACAGTAAAAATTTCGGCAAGTTTGTTCTGTTTTTCGACTATCCCACGGATTAATCGTTTCAATATCATCTGTTAAACAATCCCAACATTCAAAGTTTGAATCCAACATTGTAATGGGCACATTCGTCCAAAATAGAAATTGCACCTAACATTATTTACATCATAGGAGTTAGCAGACATTAAAACTAATTTCTAACATTAGGCTCATTTCTAACATGTTAAACCTTTGGAATAATTAGTCATCTAACTAGAATATGACTATGGTCCCAAACTTTCAGCAAGTATAGAAGTAGAACAAATGCTAAGCACCATGAAAGCTCATTCTATCAAGCACACACAGATATAGGATCAGTAGACAAAATCATAAAATGATAAATAAATAAGTAAAGCATTTTTTGAAAGTCTTTAAATACATGGCTAACAATTTACTTAATAAAGTAACACTTAAATATGCCCAACGAATGTCTATTATAGATTACATAACGGCCAAAAAAGGCAAAACTAGTTGAGATAAATTCACAACTTAAAATGTCAGTTAAGAACATATATAAGTGACAAAAAAATTGCTCACTTAAAATGTCAACCAAGTTCAAATCATCTAACAAACCATTTGTTATAAATTCACAAATTTTTAGAATTTTTTAAATTTCTTAGCAATACATGCAAAAGAAAATATAATTAAAATTTTTATATTTTTTAGGTTCACATAAAAACAGTTGGCAGCAAAAAGAAATATTAGATTTGAAGACAACGACAACAAAGCACATTTCGAATGAAGTTCATACGAGCATACACGAACCAAATAAACAATTTAGACATTATAGCATAACCAAACGTGGCCTTATTTTGTAAACCATAGCCCTGTTGACGGAACCGGTGCCTTGTGGTTGTATATATATGTTGCATACATCTCATAGTGAACACATATGCATGTCAACAAAAGTAGTGCATAAAAATGTGTTTTTATGTTTAACATTTTATATGCCGTATTGATTTAATCAATACTGCCAAATGCTGCAACTTTGAGTGCAAGATGAACTTGCAAATCAAATTTCCAATTATTTCCACCTCAACCTCACCAATTCATTGCAATAGTTGAAAGTTGAAATCATGATATTGTATCATCAAATTTCTTTATCACTTGTCCAAATTTTGGTATAGTATTTTGATTGAGTTGAATGAACTCATTTCTCTATTTCAAATCAACCAAACTATAAACATGACAGGTAATAGAAAATTTAAATTTAAATTCAGTGGAACAAATCAGGTTTAAAACGGAATAAAAACAAGCATTAACATGCTCTATAAGACAATCGAGTCATTTGAAAAAATTTAACTAACCAAACGTTGTCTTTCATATAGACTTAGATCAAGCCGTTTGCAACGGCGAGTCGCGTCTGAGAGAGAAGACAATCTGCGAGAAGTCGTTTCTGAGGAGAAGAAGGGTTTTAAGAGAGAGAAGAAGTTTTGCGACAAGAAGAGGAAGAGAAGGGTTTTGGAAATACGTATGAGAGAGAGGAAGAGAAGGGTTTTCAAGTACGAGAGGAGAAGATTTTTTGGGAGGAGAGGAGATGGGTGTTTAAGAAATAGCTTATTGAAACGTTAAATACGTGTTAGCTGAACACAATTTCTTTAATGAAGCGTGTTTAGTAAACACGCTTTCTGTATCAAGCTTAAATGCGTGCTTACTAAACACGTTTTATGTGTAAAACACTTAAAGCGTTTTTGTTAATAACGCTTTATTTATAAAAGTATAAACACATGTTTTTCATTCACGCTTCATGTATAAAATTATAAAAGCATTTTTTCTAACCACGCTTTATGTATAAAAGTATAAAAACGTGTTTGACAAACACGCTATGTATAAAAATATAAAAACGTGTTTGATAAACATGGTTTATGTACTAGGGACAAAAGCGTGTTTAACAAATACGCTTTAAGTTTAAATATTATTTTTCCGAAACTAAAGCATTTGTCGAAAACATTTATACATAAAACGTGTTTGCTAAACACACTTTTACATAGAATGGGAATTAAGTTTTGAAATCCCTAATTCGGTAATTAAGTTAAAAAATTATCGTATTTTGGTAAAAGAGCCCAAGTTCTTGCCTATTAAAAGTGTTCTTAAACTCTTCCTTGTATGAGCTTGTACTTTACTTTTCTTTGAAACATGATTTTCATTCACGGCATCTCCATGAGTTTCCAACATGCATGATATTGTTGTGCCTAACTTCTACATTTAAGTTATAATGTGTATTTGGTGAGCTGAATCAAAGTTCTTACGTTTGAAAACTTCAAAAATCCTTTCTTTTCAACAACGTTTAGAATTGTTTGGGAACTCAAATAGTTTCGGTTCTTGATTCTGCTTGAACAAAGCCTTGTTTGGTATGAGTGTACCATGTGTGATTTCGGTGGGGCCTCAAAATGAGTTTTTAAACCCCAAACAAGTCCTTGAACTTTCTAGTCTGTTTATTGAAGAAAATTAGTTAATTTTAATTTTTGTTTTAGAAAATTCCAAAAAAATCTCCTTGGTGTGACTTTTATGTAAAAAGTTAGCATTCATCTAAAATTTATTTCAAATGAATCGGTAGGTTGGATTTTTGTGAAATATATTTTTCCCAAATAAGGTTAGTTAGTTGTATATTTGGTTACCATAGAATTAGTTAATGGACTATTAAAAACATGTTTGTTTTGCATAATGGAGGATAGAATTAAATTAGGCATTTCCAATTTTATCCTTGGCAGCTTTTTCAAACAATCACGTTGCAGGCTGCCTGACCTCAAGGTGATGTTAGCTTTGATTTTCAGGTTTGTGAACCTTTAGCCACCAGTTACAGCTGCCAGTGTAGTTTTCTGCTTCATCAAACATGCCCGCCGCCAGTGTATTTTTCTTGCTTTATCAAACATGCTGTTACAATGAGGGGTATATGAGGGGGTATAATTGGGAATATGTTAAGTAAGCTGGGGTATTTTTATCTCAACAAATTTGGAAGACCGGACTGGCTTACCAAAGCTAGCCTTTCCGGGGTCCACCCAAATGGATGGACTGTGAGTCCCTTTTCACTATAAGTCCCAACGCCAAAATGGGAAACAAACGACATTTATAAGGACCCACCGCTATAATAAGCCAATTCAAAAGCCCAAAATCGGTATCAAACAAGGCCTTAGAGATTTCACTCGTTTAACATAGAATTTTATACATTTTATGTGTTTTTTTTTTCGGTTTTTATGGGTTAGAGATTTAAATTATTCTTTGAATGGGTGGAACTTTGACCGTGAGAATTGGATTATGATAGTGGATTATTTTTTTTCTTTACCGTTCTTTACATGGGTTGGAATTGGATGGTGAGATTTGAATTATAATATGAGAAATTTTGGTAAAAATCCAAATATCAGTTGATATTTAAAATTGGTCTTATCTAATTATATAAATTAAGTCACATTCTAAGATTATTATGAATAGTGCTTATATTTTTAATTCTGAAATAATTATTAATTTGCGTATATTTAATATTTGTTGTTTTGATTCATTAAAGGGTGCGATCTTATATGGGTCTAAATTTTCGGTGAGTTAGATAGCGATATTATTTATATGGTGAATATTAATTATTAACGGAATCTATATCCCGAATGATTGAAATTGACAAGTTAAGAAGAAGGATTTAAGGAATATCAAAATGCTGATTAAATTAAATTGTCAGTAATTAAATTTAATTGACGGGTATCGAAAATCTTAACGTGGGGAGAAATTGTATGCATTTAATAACACGAGATTAATGTTATATGATTTTGAGATTATGGGTTAAAGTGCAATTATAGTTCTTTAGTTGTGTAAATTGTAATTTTGTATTTTATGAAAATTGCAGAAACTGCTGCTAGTTTTTCATAATTGTAGATACCGCTATGAAGTTTGCTTAATTGCAAAAACCGCTGATACTTGTTTGTGTTTCATTAAAAGTCTTACTCATAATTACTTCACAGGTCCCTGCTGTAGCCCTATAAATATGCGAGTAGGCTGAACCAGTTTCATAACTTATCTTCTAAGATTAAAACTGTCCAGGTTCTACTAATATACATTCTTGATAGATTGTAACCCACCCTACATTTAAGAATCACATAAGAAAATACAATTGAAGGTCTGACAGGAGTTTCAACTCGAATTTAAATCGTAGTTGAAGATTCGACCGGTAAAAATATATTCTTCTAAATTAACTTCGGATGCACGGATTTTATTTTGTTCGTTCTTCATCAAAAGTTTTTATCTAGAGCCCGTTTTGGCATTTACCCTTCTAGTTAATTATTTTTCAGACAATCGTTTATAAAAACAAAGATCTTGATAGTTTTGCTCCAACAGTCTTCATCTCCCGTCGTCGTCGTCGCAATCATTACCGGCCAAGGCGTCGCTGTCAGGGCGTCGCCGTCAATGTTGCAGCGTATATACAAATGATAGATGTATCAATTGATAGTTTGTCTTGTATTTTTCCTTGATCTTATATCACAAAGATAACCGATAGATGTATCAGTTGATAATTTATCTTGTATTTTTCTATTATTCTGCATCACAAACACAACTGCTACATGTATCAGTTGAAAGTCTGTTATGGAGGACGACAGTGATGGAGGACCACGCTTTGCTCTCTCCGTAAACTGTTTGCACGTGAGGAGGACGGGGATGAAACCGACGGATGTTTGGGTGGCGGTGATAGTGGAGAAAGATAGACATGAAGGCGGCGGAGGTTTAGGTAAAGGTAGTGGCAAGGGGCGACGGTGGTGAGATCTGAGCATGGCGGTCACGACGAGATCTAACCATGACGGGGGTGCCTTGTGTCGGTGGTGCCTCGTGCTGGTGGTGAAGGGCGACGGCAATGGCAGGGGCGACTGCGGTGGCGAGGGCTGGCGAAGTTTCAATTTTAAAGAGAGAGAGAGAGAGGGGGCGACGGCAATGGCAGGGGCGACTGCGGTGGCGAGGGGCTGGCGAAGTTTTAGTTTTAGAGAGAGAGAGAGAGAGAGACGGCACTGTTATGGTAGAAAATAAAAAAATATAGAAGCAGCGGCTAGGGTTTATATTGCTAGAGTTCAGATTTTTCAAATTCAAATTTCAAATATGATAGAAAAAAAATTGAATATTTTAAATAGGAATAAATCAGACATAAAAATTTATCTTAATTTATGATGGGATTAAAATTAATAAAATAAATATAGTAGAAATAAAACTCTTACGAGGTCTAAAAAAAGAATTAATCCTCAAATTTCTCTTATAATATTAGATTAGTTTTTTAAAAAAATTTGATCATGGTTCATGATTAATAATTAAGATCTAAAAAATTCATAAATTAATATCCATTGTAACGATTATTTTTTAGCTATGTACAATTGACCTATAATCTCTACAGAGGAAAATATATAACTAATTTTTTGGTAACAATAAAAAAATTTCATTGGCCATATGTCTACATAATTGGTCTTCTCTCATGGGTACTCTGCTAATAATCTTTTGTTAGATTATTTCTTAAAGATAAAAACACAGTGCTTGATGTAAGATTCTATTTATAATAATATTTCAAAATAGATGTTTGGAGCCTTTAAGGTGGTGTTTGGTATTACTAAAACTAGTAGTTTATATGTTGTAGCTTGTAGTAAAAATTGTGAGTATTTGATAAAACTTATAATTTGTAACTGAAAAAAAAATAGTTATAAGTTATAACAAAACTTATGAGTGTTTGAAAAAACTTGTAGGTTATAACTAAAATTAGTAGTAAGAAGCTAAAAATTACTAATAGTAATTTTGCTAAATATCCCCTTAAATATTTTTAAAATGTTGGAACAACCAAACTCCTTCTTGAAATTGATATCTTTTTTTTTTAATAACCAAACAAAAGCTAAGTATTTGTCCCAATCAATTGGGATTAACTACATGAATTTTTTTGTATTATTCTACTATGTTAAGAGTCATATTTTCAGTTAGTTCTAATTGGTTCATATCTTTTTTAAAAACGGTATTTTATGTCAATTTAAGTCTACTCATTCCTTAGTATTTTCATTACTCATGATCTTGTCATTTTTTCTAATTACTGCATCAACTGGTCTACACTGTATGTGTCTAAATTACTTTAATCTATTTTATCTCAATTTGTCCTCAATTGATACAACTCCTACTATTTCATGATTTTTTTTATTTTTAATTTTCTCTTTTATAGTCTTACCACATAATTTTTTTCTAATTTAATTAATAATTTTACCATTTGTCACATTTCTTTTAGTTTATTTTAGGTATTGTAATTTTATATTTTAATTTCAGTAAATTAGTAATTTTATTTATTCCCCTCAAAAACCAAAAAAAAAAAATTGCTTCTAATATTTGAGACTATCATTAAAATTTCATTGTGTATATGGATTTATATCCATACTTTTTTTCTTTCTTAATCAAACAAGTATTTGTATAGTTTTTTTTTTACGATCACATGAATTTTTATCTTATAACATTAAAAAACTTTCATCAAATATAATTTCATATTTTTTTAATTAATTTTTTATCCATTAAAATTGTGACATCTAATGGACATGTTCTTACTAAAATAATATTAATTATATTTATTTATTTTCTTTTTAAAAAAATGATTGGATAATGATAACCAAATCGAGATTTTAAAAATATAATATAATATTTGAGAAATACTATTCATCTCGATGTGATTTACCGAACTAAATGACCGAAATTATCCTTTCAGAGCATTTGATATAAAAATATTATAAAATAAAATGAGTTCAAACATGCACATATTTTTATATTTATTTAATACTATTTTTTGTAAAATTATATTTATCATTGATTTGTTTTTCAACAAATGTGATCTATTCAAATAACTATCAATATCTAATTAATTTAATTTTTACACTAATATTCTATTTAATAACACATTTATTCAAATAACTATCAATATCTAATTAATTTAATTTTTACACTAATATTCTATTTAATAAATATTACGTAATAAATAATTTCGATCATAAAAATATATAAAAATAATAAATCTTCCAAAATAAACCACCAAAATAATTAATCAACAATTATTAAATAAGCATTCTTTACTCTAACTGGCTCACTTTGTTTTTTTATTTTTTAAAATTTATTTTTAAAATATTTTAAATTTTATTGTACGCATATAATTTATTCGTTGAAATCTATTGATCAATATTGCTACTAAATATAAAATTATATGAAAATACAAAAATAACTTTTGAAAATTGATTTTTTAAAAATTTTAATTAACTTAATTTCTTGTTTGGTAATAAGTTTAAATTTATTTTTTTTTTTTGCTTAAAATTAAAACAACCAAAAAATTCTTGACAATTTTGTTATTATTTAAAAAAAATGAGATATACTTTAAAATTTAATTTAATAAAATTATACTTTAAAATTTAATTTAATAAAATTCTACTAATTAATATGAAAAATCTATTTTTTAAGAAAAAATGTGAATTATTTTAAAATCCAGTATGATAAACTTCTCATAAATATTTTTTTAATTTTGTCATTCTTATTTTTAAATAAAATGAGCAACTTATGAATGAGAAATTTCTCAGTATAATTTTTTTTTATGTAAGAAAAACATCTTGTACATATTTTTTAAATTTTGTCATTCTTAATTTTAAATTAAATGAGCCGCTTATGAATAAAAAATTTCTCAGTATATATTTTTTTATGAATAAAAAACTTTTCATACATATTTTTTTTAATTTTATTATTTTTAATTTTAAATTAAAAGAGCAACTTATAAATGAAAAACTTTCTTAATATAATTTTTTCCATGAATAAAACACTTTTCATACTAAGTATGAGAAATTTTTCATACATATTTTTTTAAATTTTTTTTTTATGTATGAGAAAACTTCTCATACTTTAATGGAAGGTAAGAGAAACTTTTTTTACATATTTTTTTAAAATTTTTCATTCTTAATTTTAAATTTAATAAGTAACTTATAATTAGAAATATTTTAATATAATTTTTTTTTTATGAATGAGAAACTTATTAAATATAGTATGAAAAATTTTTCATACATATATTTTTTTTAATTTTGTCATTTTTAATTTTAAATTAAATGAGAAATTTATGAATAAATTTTTGTAGTATATTTGTTTTTCCATGAATGAGAAACTTTTCATACATATTTTTTTTTAAAAATTTATGTATAAAAAATTTCTCATACCTTAATGGAGGTATGAGAAACTTATCATGCATATTTCTCTTAATTTTATCATTGTTAATTTTAAATTAAATGGGTAATTTATGAATGAGAAATTTCTCAATATAATTTTTTCTTTTTATGAATGAGAAACTTTTCATACATAGCATAAGAAATTTTTCATACATATATTTTTTTTAATTTTTTTATTTTTAATTTCAATTAAATGAGACTTATAAATGAAGAAAATTTTAGTATAATTTTTTTCTATGAATGATAAATTTTTTATACATAGTATGAGAAATTTCTCATATATATATTTTTTAAATTTTTTCTATGCATGAGAAACTTCTCATATCAATATGATGAGAAATTTCTCATACCTTAATGGAAGTTATGAAAAAATTATCATGTATGATTTTTTTTTTAAAAATTATATTTTTATCTTGATACATGGTGTAAGAAATTTCTCATATATGATGAGTACTCATGTATTGAAAAGAATTAATTACATCAATATTTTTGTTTTTTTTTTTAAATAAGAACTATTTAAAAATTTAGTATGAAAAACTTTTTATACATATTTTTTTTTAATTTTATCATTCTTAATTTTAAATATAATTAGCAACTCATAAACGAGAAATTAACATAAAAAATTAAAAAAATTTATTAGAAAAATGCCACTTTATAGATTTTCAAACAATTTATCTTTAAACAATTTTAAACAACTAATTTTATATTAATGTATGATAAACTTCTCATATATATTTTGATATCTTTTGATATCTGAATATGAAAAATTTGTCACAATACAATATATA
>JAOTRH010235806.1:0-10006 GCA_034768845.1 Heliamphora exappendiculata | reverse complement strand
AGCAAAAACAAAGCTTTTCATGCATTATGCAAACAAAAATAGGAAGAGAACTGAATCGTCGTGAACTGTAGTGAATCACATTGAATTGCAAATTGAATCACACGATTCACTTCAATTTTCGACTCAACAGAACTATTCTAATCGTGCTGGTTGAAACACGTGTTGAATCATATAAATTGCACGATTCACTACAGCTCACGAGTAAAGAGGATTTTCACTGCTTCTCAAATTTCTAGTTTCTATTCTTTGCATATGTGTATTTCAGTATTTGGTCTAACAAATGCCCTTTACCCTAAAAAAGATGGTACCATCTGGTGCTCAATTATGAATTAATGGCCAATTTGTACTCTGTTTATACCATGTGTCATATTACATGTTTCTAAAAGCTGTTTCATGAAATTATATTTTCTATTTTTTTTATTCAATCTCTCTTACCCCTTTTTAGTCAACAAAGAGTGTTTTCTGTTCAAGTATTCGAGTTGCATCAATTGATAAAGGTAAGGAGGTCTTCAATTTTAACGAACTTCCCGATTAATTGATATGTGATGCATTATATATTCCATTCTCTGGATTTTTATTTCATATGGAATTGGGTTTTAATTTAGTTCTTTTAAATATACTCACGCATACAAGATGGCATCCACCATATTGTAGGTTCCGGATGCATCTAGTGGACACCGAACATTTAGGGAGTATGTGAAAAATAACATCTTCAATAGTGAGTAGTTGGGTTCTCCTTTTTCGCCACCTTTTCCACGACCTAATAAGCAATATGTTTCTTTTATATATATGCAACTTAAATATACATAATCACACACAGAGTTGAGGTTATGGGTGATCCTACTAAAAATCCTTAGTGGTATTAGAAGGTTAAAGGTGAACCTATTGAAAACTAGGATATGTTATGTTTTTGTATGGTTTGATAGTAGAGATTATGGAAGAGCTGGTTGAAAATCCAATTATATTGGCTTCTCTTTTAAATATTCATCTTTTAAATCACCCAATTCTAAATCTTGATCCTGTGTATCCATTAGCAAGTAGAAGAACAATATACACCATTTGAAAGTGAGTTTGCATTTATTAGTATACATAATGGCACCTATTTGATGATAGATAATGAAAACACCATTTGAAAAAAGGTTATTTCAAAATAATTATATTAGTTTACGTATATATACGTGTATTGTATGATTTAAATACTTATTATGTTTCAAAATGATTTTAATTGATTTTCAAGTGTTAGAGAATGAGAAAGATTAAGTGATGGTGGGGCAAAGCAATTAGCGATGAAGAAAGATTTATTTTGAGTTGTATTTGTTGAAACTTAAATATTGTTTTAAGACATATTTGGTGCACTTTTTAATATGTTTTGATTTGTATTTGATGAATGTGTACTTTTTAAATATTTTGACATGCGATTGAACGGATATAAATATTGTTATAAAGAGATAACATTTGATATATTGTTATAGATAAATGAATGAAAGTTTGGATGCGAATGAATGGATAAATTTTTATTTTTATTTTTTGCATTGAAACTATTATCATCGCTAAAACCAATAGTATTTGCAGCATACAAGTGTTATGAACACATGTTGCGTCGGTATTTACCCGTCGCAAAAGGAACACATTTGCAACCGCATAAGGCCATAGCCAAAAAATCTGGAGTTTTATATTTTTTTTTCGACGGGAGTTATACCGTCGCAAGAAGTTTTTTGCGACGGTAACCATGTGGTGGCAAATAAGTAAATATTTAAAATAGTATTTGCGACGGCACTGTGTGGTTGCAAAAACACATTTGTAAATAGTATTTGCGTCGGTCTTTACCGTCGCAAAAAGAATATTTTCCGTCGCCAATATTAGCGACGGAAAAAACATGATTTTTAATAAGTATTTGCATCGCAAATAGGTCCGTCGCTAAAAGCATAAGGTGCCGTCGTAAAATGTTGGCGACGGCTACGTGCCGTCGCAAAAACCCTTTTGCAACCCGGACAGTTGCCTCTCCATTTGCCGTCGCAATTCCGACGCAAAAACCCCCCCTTCTCTTGTAGTGCTGGTTGCCCCCTTCCCAATAAATAGAATATTCCAAGGGTGATTCTGATATCAACAATATAGTGCGGCTTATTAATTGAAGTCATTGAAAAATCATCCATCCTCTCCCTGAAATAAATGTGTTCTACAGCTATTAAAAAAAAAAACATTTCAAAAGATATTTGAATTTGGTTATGTGAGCTGAGTGGTGAAAAAGAAGGTTTCAATCAAATCAAATCAAGACATGAGGATATAATTCTTGCGAATTAGCATTTGTTAAATTCCTTAAATCTAATATAAAAATCTACTCGTATAATAGAGTAATATTAGATAAACTTTTTTTTTTTGAAGCTCACAAGTAAAAGCCTGCTTTGGATTCAATTGATAGTTTTAATTTTTCTTTTTCTTGAAGCAAATAACCAAAATCTATGATTCGTATAAGAGGAGTCACGCTTGGTTTCATGAATTGATTTTCTTAAATAACTTAATTTGAATAACGTTTAGCTATTTTCTTAGCAAATAATTCGACTCAAGAGCTAAAATACAAAATGAAAAAGAATTAAACACTCATCTCGCCTAGTAATATTGGCCGGTACTCACCACCCAATGGTTTAGAGTTAATTCCATTAGAACTAAATGCATGTGTGCCAACTAAAATCAAAAATTAAAAATGGCATAGATTAATTGATACCCAATTTGGAATAGAGACATCTATCCTTAGAGTGGGATATTCAATCCTCATAATGAGATATCCTATTCTTGAATTGGTATACTTTATTCATAAATTGAGATATCTTATCCTTGCCATGGATACCCTAATCACAAATTTTGTCAAAAAGAATCCCTAAACTAAGGAAATTTGTTTAATTAAAATAAATTTTAATTTTTTTATTGTAAAAAATTAAAATTTTCAGCTAAATGTCAAAAATAAATAAATTTTAACGCGTAAGGCCAATTAACAAAAAATTTAACACGCAAGGTCTAATTGCGCGATTTCTCTCGAAAATACCATGCAAACAGATAAATTTATTTGTTTGCATATTTATGTTTAACTACATATCAACACAGATAATGCAAATAGATAAATTTATCTGCCTACTTGTTTATGCCTAACAGATAAATTTATCTGTTTACATATCAACATAAATAATACAAACAGATAAATTTATCCGTATTTTTTATACATGTTTTAAAAAGGTACAGGTAAATTTATCTGTGTTCTTTAAATGTACTTTTAATAAAAGACAAATAAATTTATCTGCGATCTTCATACATATTTTGAAAATACAAAGATAAATTTATTTGTTCTGAGGTATATTTGTTCCAATAAGACATTGAGTTTTAAAATTTTTATGCGAATAGATCTTACTTGTTAAAAAATCTTATACTGAATCAAATATATATATATATATATAATTTAAAATCATTTTATTAAAAAATGCCTTTATCTTTTTTACGGCAAAACATATTTTTCATGAAACACTTCCATAATCCATTTTTGTTGTTGAAGAAATAGAGTTTTTTAGGAGTTCAAATTTGCTTGAACAACTATCACCATTAACATTAAGGACTAACAAACAAAATAATTAAAGAAAGAACAACACAATATACAACTTTCATACGGGGCAAACCACACATATAGATAATTTGAACTTAAATAATATTCATTCCATCACCGTTTTCGACTAATTTTATTAATAAATTACAAGATTCAAATGGAATCAAACACAATAACGAGGGCAGACAGTAGAATGGATATTTATTTACTTTTGAAGAATCTATGCACCAAACAGTAAATATAGCAACCCATGCAGTTTATTGTAAACCCAAAATAGTAATAACAAGTAAAACTAAATAAACAACCTTAAACTATTCAATTTCTAAAGAATCAGGCATGGCCATCTTACATCAATATCGATTCAGTTAGACTTGCGATAGAATCAAATCTCAAAATCTTGATTAGAATTTATTTATTTATTTATTCAAACTCGGATCTCATCGAGAATTTTTATGAAAGCTATTATTTGTTTAGATTCGTTCTCGAATCTAGTCGACATATACGATTTTTAATAAAAGATTGCAGATGATTATTTAAAAGGTGCTGATTAAACAAAAATGAAGAACTGCCCGGGTGACACATGGATTGTCTTTATAATTTCAAATATAATTTCAAATATTTGTCTAGGTTGTCAATCTTCAAATGTCCGAAACTACAAGATTATGTACGCGGGATGATTGAAGGAGGTAAGGCCGACTGAATTTTAAACTTGAAAACGCTGGAAAGAAGTTTGGAGGCTGCTGGAATTCGATAGAGGTTTTGAGTCTAGAAAATTCCTAGGATTTTTTCTGGTTTTTCAATGTGTCTTTTGTTAATCCACCCATGTGGAGCAAATAAGATAAAAGAAGAAAAAATCAACAAAAGTCATAAAGAGGCATCAACAGCCAGCACGCAATGAAGATTTGACGCACTGTATATCTTCCAACATCCAGCCGTCTAAAGCCACCTGCCATTAATGAACCTTGTCCCCTCTCTTTTGTTGTATAAGTGCATAATTTGTGTGTTGAATCTGTGTGGATTGAATCAAATAGAGTAAAAAAGATTAACGATAGCTGTTAGCTGTGTGTGTGAGAGAGTTCTTCTGTAATCTTTCAACAATATAGTGAAATTCCTTTCTCCCGAGCTAAACTTAGCCGAACCACGTAATTTCAGTATTTTGTATTTGACTGTGTGTGTGTTTGTGAATTCTATACCTCTCCAACTTATAATAACTGGTATCAGAGCTATTAAAGAGGTTTCGAAATTTTTTGCGCAAAACTAAAAGCTCGAATTTTTTTAAAAGTTATCAAAACTGAAATCCAAGCATACCACCGTGTAAAGGAGGCCAGGATGAAGCCAACACCGCATGCCGCGTCGAAATCCAAGCAAATGAGGCACCACACCTGCCTGCACGCACCTCAAATAGGCTGTCTGTGCATCTAACGCGCTTCCACAAGCAGCCTGTCTCCTAGTTCAGCTTGAGCACTCCCAAATCTAGAACTAATGCTTCCTCCGTAACCAAAGCACTCCTGAAGATGGTTGCAGGTTGGTCTTTCTAGAGGGTCCCACACCATGTGCATATTCCATAACCATCAACAAAAGCAAATTTGGCCTTTTCTGGAGGGAACAAGAAAATCTCCAGCATATAAACACACTTGACTTTTCTGGAGGGTCCCTCACCATGTGCACATTCTAAAAACTAATTAACAAAAGAGAACTTGCTTTCTGAGGGTCCCACAGTATGTGCATATTTTGAAAAGCTTGGTCCTCGTGTTTGAGGAACCAAAAAAAAACTTGACCGTGACCCGACCAAATCGATCCGACACACTAGATTTATATTCTTTTGTTTTATGTATATTTTGGTTATTTCAAGCCCGATTTGACTGATTTTCAAGTCGTTCCAACTATTTTGACCGTTTCGGACGCATTGATGTAGTTTATTTCACCAAATTCAGCCTCTAAATTGGTAATTTGATATGGCTAATGGAAAGGACATTTCCAAAATTAATAAATTTGACGGGTCAATTTTTGGATTCTAGAAGATGCAAATAGAGGGTTATTTGTATTAAAAAGATTTGTTCTTACCTTTGCGAGAAAAGCCAAAAGATATGAAGTAGCCAAATTGGGAATTACTTGATAGAAATGCCCTTGGCACCATCAGATTAACGCTGTCAAAATTTGTCACCTTCAACATTAAGAACAAGAAGACTATGGCGCCCCTCATGGCAGCCCTTTCCAGTATGTACGAACAGCCATCTACAACGAATAAGATACATCTTATTAAGAAGTTATTTAATCTGAAAATGCTAAACGGTAGAAGTTTTAGAGCTTATCTTAATAACTTCAATGAAGTGGTGGGCTAACTGACGTCGATTGACATCACGTTCAATGATGAAATTTGAGCCCTACTAATTCTCAATCAGCTGTCTGAGAATTAGAAAGGCATGGTTACTTCAATCAGAGGATCAACTGGTAAGTCAAAACTAGTATTTGAAGAAGTTGTAAGTATAATAATGACGGAGGAGATCAGGATGCAATCAGACTATGGAGAGCAGAGGCAGAAACTCGCATAGGAGAAAGGAGCGTGGCATATCACAGAGCCGTGGAAAATCGAAAAACCATAGCGAAAATAACTCCAGGAATCAGAATAATTCCAACTCAAAGTCTATTGAGTGTTGGAATTGTGGTAAGACCGAACATTACTAAAATCAATGCAAAGCCTCGAAGAAATATCAAGAAAAGAAGGCAAAAGCAAATCTCGCTTCTACTTTAGCATCAAATGACGCTCTGATATGCTCGCTGGAGCACAAAAAAGAATCTTGGGTGTTAGACTCTGTGGCGCCATTTCATGCCACCTCTCACAAGAAACTCCTTGAAAACTATGCACCTGGTAATCTTGGAAAGATTTATCTTGGTGATGATCAACCTTGTGATATTATTAGCGCAGGTGAAGTGAAGATTAAGTTGAACGGATCCGTATGAAAATTAAAGGATGTCAGACACATACCCGACCTCCGGAATAACTTAGTCTCGGTGGGGCAATAGGCAACTGAAGACTATGTCACAACCTTCAGTTGTGATAGTTGGAAGATTTCCAAAAGAGCATTGACTATTGCACGTGACCTGAAGAGTGAAACTCATTATATGACATCAAATGCTTGCAGGACAGTTGCAGTTGCTACAGACAAGGAAGATTATAATCTATGGCACCAGAGACTCGGACATATGAGCCAAAAAGGGCTCGAAATCACGCACTCGAATGGGAAGCTACCAGGTCTGAAGTCAGTTGACATCGATCTATATGAAAGCTGCATCTTAGGAAAGCAAAAAAAGGTTAGCTTCAAGACGAGTAGCAGAACTCCGAAGAAGGAAAGAGTCGAGCTAGTCCACACTGATGTATAGGGGCCGACTACCGTTTCATCCATTGGCAAAAAGTCATACTTCGTGACTTTCATTGACGATCATTCCAGAAAAGTATGGGTTTATTTTTTGAAACATAAATTTGATGTATATGATGTATTCAAGACATGGAAAGTTATGGTAGAAAATGAGACAGGCAAGAGAATCAAGAAGCTAAGATCAGACAATGGTGGCGAGTACAAGGATAATGAGTTCAAGAAGTTTTGCTATGACAACGGTTTCATATTGGAGAGAACCGTTCCGGGTACACCCCAACACAATGGCATAGCAGAACGTATGAACAAAACACTGACAGAGAGAGCAAGAAGCATGAGGATCCAAGCAGGATTACCCAAACAGTTCTGGGCAAAAGCAGTCAGTACAGTCACATACTTGATCAACCGAGGTCCATCAGTACTTTGGAATTCAAAATACCAGAGGAGGTATGGAGTGACAAAGAGGTAAAACTTTCACACTTGAGAGTTTTTGGTTGTGTTGCATATGTGCATATAAGTGACCATTCCAAGGGTAAACTTAACCCAAAGTCACAAAAAATGCACTCTTATTGGATATGGCGAAGACGAGTTTGGTTATAGCATCTGGGATGACCAAAACAAGAAGATGATCCGATCTAGAGACGTTATATTCAACAAAAAGATAATGTACAAAGACCGACACACAACATCCTCAAGTAATTCAGCAGAGGATGATCCTATGTTTGCAGAGCCGGACGATCCAATAGATAGCACTGTGACCCAACAGGCAGTTGAGAGTCCTCAGGCGAAGGATCCCACTGCGCAGAGTAACACACAACAGACAGATGCACCGGCACCTACTCTTGTACCTAGAAGGTCTTTCAGGCCTCATGTACTGAACAAGAAATACATGAATTACTTATTGCTCACTAATAGAGGAGAATCTGAATGCTATGATGAGGCATGTCAGGTGAGAGATTCTAGCAAGTGGGAGCTTGCAACGAATGACAAGAAAAAGTCCCTTATCTCCAACAAGACATGGATGCTCGCCAAGTTACCCATAGAAAAGAAGACACTACACAACAAATGGGTGTATCGAGTGAAGGAGAAACATGATAGTTCCAAGAGGTACAAGGCACGACTAGTGGTCAAAGGCTTTCAACAGAAGGAAGGGATTAATTACACCGACATCTTCTCACCTGTGGTGAAACTGACTACCATTCGGTCAGTTTTAAACATTGTTGCAGCAAATGGGCTACACCTTGAGCAGTTAGATGTGAACACTGCTTTCCTTCATGGTGACTTGGAAGAGAAAATCTACATGTAACAACACGAAGGATTCTCAAAACAAGAAAAAGAGAATCTTGTATGCAGATTGAAGAAGAGCCTCTATGGTTTAAAACATGCCCCAAGGAAATGGTATAAGAATTTGATGGGTTTATGCAGAAAAAAGGCTACCACAAGTGTAACGCTGACCATTGTTGCTATTTCAAGAAGTTTAAGTCCAGCTATGTAATTCTTTTACTTTATGTTGATAGCATGTTAATAGCAGGACCTGATATGGACGAGATCAGAAGATTAACTTAGCAACTCTCAAAAGAGTTCGAGATGAAGGACTTGGGTTTAGCAAAACAAATACTTGGGATGAGGATGATAAGAGACAAGCAGATGGGTACCTTGCAATTGTCTCAGGCTGAGTACATCAGTCGTGTCCTGAAGAGGTTTAGCATAATCGATACTAAAGCTGTTAGCACACCATTGACTAATCACTTTCGACTATCCAAGAACCAGTCTTCCGAGACAAAGGAAGAGAAGAACTTCATAGCAAATGTTCCATATGCCTCAGCCATTGGAAGTTTGATGTATGCTATGGTATGCACCAAACCAAACATTGGCCATGCAGTGGGAGCTGTCAGCAGGTTCATGTCTAATCCAGGAAGGACGCATTGGGAAGCAGTGAAGTGAATATTGAGATATCTTCAAGGGACCATTGACAAGTGTTTATACTTTGGAAAAAGCAAATTCAGACTACAAGGCTATGTAGACTCAGACTTTGCTGGTGAAGTTTATCATAGAAGAAGCACTGCTAGTTATGTCTTTACAGTAGGTACTACTACAGTTAGTTGAGTATCGCAGATACATAAGATTGTGGTGTTATCAACTACAGGGCAGAGTATGTGGCCGTAACAGAAGCTAGCAAAGAGATGATTTGGTTATAGGATTTGTTGGCAGAACTAGGGTTCAAGTAAGTGAAGAATATTTTGCACAGTAACAACCAAAGTGCGATATATTTGGCGAATAACTCGGCATTCCATTCAAGAACCAAGCATATCGAACTTCGTTATCACTTCATCAGATCGCTATTGGAAGATGAAGTGTTAGCACTGGAAAAGATCGAAGGAAGCAAGAATCCAACCGACATATTGATAAAGACAGTGACTTCAGAAAAGTTAGAGCTATGTTCAAATTCAGTGGGTCTCTTAGATCCACTAAAACCATCCAGAAAATGATCAATGCATGGTGTAGACACCTTAATTTGACCATGCCAAATCTTAGGCGAATCCGATAATGAAAACATGTGGAATAGTGCCTCAGTACGATCATCGGGAATTGATCCAAGCTCGGTATTTGAACCAAGTCATCAAAAACCTTCAAAATCTCTGAAACCAATGAAATTGTACCAAACCATCAATAACTTGTTGCCTAAGCCATTGCCAGAAATGGCGACCGCCATGTTCATTGTGGCGGCCGTCAATAGAACCTCTTAAAAACCCTAGCCAATATGGCGACCGCCAACTCACATTGTGGCGGCCGCCAATAGAACTTTTTCCAATCCAGCGGCCGCTAACTTGCATTGTGGCGGCCGCCAACTCCAAATGGCCTGACGTGTCCCAAAACGTGGTAACACCTCATCGGTTGAAGAATTCTATAAATACCGTACGCTGGCATACGTTTTCAGCAGGAATTCTGAGTGAGAGAAACTCTGTCGATATACCGAGCGATCCCGAGCCCCGACGCTGAAACCCTGCCGAGATACCGAGTCCCTAATCTCCCATACCTACAT
>JAOTRH010235785.1:0-10007 GCA_034768845.1 Heliamphora exappendiculata | reverse complement strand
AAATAGAAGGCTTTCTTCTTAAGTTTAGAATAGCACCCACCAAAATAATCTATACCTTGATCAAATTCAAATGTAACTCCGCCACACCCTCAAACCAAAGGAGAACACACTTGAGATAACCCTACGGACTCGACCCTGTACTCGATTTGACCAACATATAATCTGTAAAGAAGAGGTGGTCAATCAATTAACGGAACTCCTCGAAAATTCGCTTCAGACTTTGAAAGTATTACCTAAACTCTTCTGAGTGAATATGATTAAGTCTATAACACAACGAGGTACTGCCATTTCTTTAATATTCATTGAGATCTTTGACCTTATTTGGGTTGATAGATAGAATAACAGCTGAAAAGATGCATCTTTCTACTGGTATATTCGTGGAACTCAATTTCATTGAGAAAGATTATCTTCATGATGTGGGCAACTTAATGGGAATTGTTCAAACTTACGTCCGGATAAATTAAGATGATATCTGTTACAACTGTTCAAACACTATCCATGTATGTCCATGTTCCAACTGGCACTCGACCAAATTTATAAGAAAAAGTTGGAGCGACATGAGTTGAATATGTTGTTGGCCAATTTGACCAGATCATCTTATTCCAAAATATACTTTCAACAATGTATTGTATGCGTTGAGGATGACATTGTCAGTTCAAAATCTATTAGCGAGTTGCATGCTCTACATATGTATGGGCTGTACAAATTCTAGGTATGATGCTTCTAGTAGCATTATTTTCAACAAAATGGTCTCCACTTCCATTTTGATATATTATAGAAAGCTTATAGTTATATGTCATCTTAGTAAATATGTCTCCTCTTTCCATATGGTTATTGCTTTTTTTTCAATTGCATTGACATTCCTACTAGACATCACAAATAAAACTGCAAACCAACTATAGAGACCAACCACTAGTCATAGTGCTAGTTATGCATTGTACGTTATTTATGTTGATCAAACAAGTTCTCAAAGGAAACCATGACAAGAAATGAAAATGTTTTCATATATAATGAATGACTTATTGAGAACATGTGCACACATGTAGTGCACATACATGGGCCAGAATTCAAACGATTTTGTTTGAATTTCGATTCGGTAAAAATGAAATATTCCTGGAATTCTCCTTTCACTAATTACAACTTTTCAGCTTTCGCTGTCAACTATATGGACAAAGTTTTTCGATATGAACCACATTTGTTACGAATATAATTCATTCCTTCCTTCGTATGATGTGCAGGACTTGCGATGGCCGCTGAGGTGCCTGATCGATCGAGACCCCTACTGTGCATACCACAACGAGCATCTGACTTGTGGGATCATGAGGTTAGTAATTTCATATGGTTCGTTGTGAAAAATTGTTGCTCCCTAAATCTTTATCATGCTGCTCTCATTTGTGTAATTTATCTTTCAGGACACATTATCATTGACATGCCGGAGGGGGGACAGCGGACTATGGGACCTGCCCATAGACCCCCGCGTACTACGTGTTATGTTACAAGCTGGCTTCTACAGGGTCAGCTGAATCGGGCACATTCAGCTTCATTACAGTCTTATCACTGCATTGGTCGAGCGATGGAGATAGGAGACGCACACGTTCCACATGCCTGTTGGCGAGTGCACGGTCACGTTGCAGGACGTATCCGTCTTGTTTGGGCTCCGCGTTGATGGTGCAGCCGTCATTGACCATGATTGGTCGCATTCCCTTGCCAAGTGGCAGCAACTTTGCTTTGAACTACTTAAGGTCGCTCCAGCCGACGAGGACTTGCGCTATCATCGAATCTGCGTCTCCTGGTTCCAGGAGCACTTCACGGGACCCTTTGCCCCTAACGCCGGCGTAGAGGTTATTGCCCAGCGGGCACGGGCTTATATTCTGTGGCTTATCAGGGGCTTCCTCATGCCCGATAAGTCACAGAACCTAATTAAGCTCATGTACCTACCCCTCCTGTACGACTTGGGTGAGGTTCACAGGTACGCCTGGGGTGCAGCTGTGCTTGGATATCTATATCGTCAGCTGTGCCGGGCTACTAAGCCCAATGCCCGAGACGTTGCTGGCCCACTTGTGTTACTACAGGTATGTCGTCATTTGTCTATTTACCGGCATGCTATGTAATCCATTACGTTAAACCTCGCTTAATAGCTAATGGATTTTTGTTGCTCTTATAGATATGGGCTTGGGAGAGATTCCCTCGCATTGCCCCCCGTCGTAGAGTCGAAGCGGTGCCTAGTCAGACACCTATCCAGTATGGAGATGAGATTCTACCAGCCAGGCGTGGGGTAGCCGGTGGCGCGTCAGCTTTGCGTTGGACTAGGTCCCAACGCATGTCGTCACTATTTATCGCGACCAGTTTGATCGTCTCACCACGGACGAGGTGAGCCTTACGTTCTTCGGCTTACACAAGTTATCCGTGCAACCCAAAATATTGATTTGGACCATGTTCAAATCTAATTATTTTCCCATTGTTCGTAGGTCACTTGGATACCATATGGGGTCGCTGAGCAGATCATCCTGGCGCTTCCCGAGTATTGCCGGCTGGGTAGTGACATTTGGATGACATTGAGTCCACTTATCTGCTATGATGTGGTTGAGTGGCATCTTTTAGATCGCGTTCTTCGACAGTTTGGTCGTCTACAGACCATACCACGAGACCCGAATACAGACTGCAATCTCCATGCGTACGACCGACATGGCTGGATGGACACTGATTGGCCGCAGCTACACGCTCTGTGGGTGACTGCATGGGGTTTGCGGAGGGCGCAAATTGTTGACGCCCCTCAAACGTTGACGCCAATGGGATACCACGACCCATATACGACGTGGTACCGTCGAAACTCACATATGTTGGTCAGTAATCCGAGCCACCGTTATGCGCCTGGCTATCTTGGAGCAAAAGGTGTTGTAGAGGAGTTGGTACACACAACAATAAAACTTAATACAATTTTCTTGTACTATACTAATGTCATAACTGTTACGATTAATGTATTCTACGTCATTTATAGACACAGTGTGTTGCAGACACGTACCATCAGTTAGACATATAGATGCAGACCCACACCATACATGACCCAGCGTACGAGGCGATGGCTTCTATTCATGCGCGGGCATACACATCGCTTATGGTAGTGCATAGGGAGCACCGTGTCCAGCATGCACCGGGTCCTAGTGCTTCATGGCATAGGACGGATCATCCTCATTCCATGGACCCGCACCGTACACCACTACTCATTTGGCATCGTTCACATCGACTGGTGCCACATGCCTCTAGTTCTCGGATTCTGCCCTGGGCCCTTCGTCAAACATTCCCTCCAGCTCCGCATCGCCTACCCTCGACCGCGACATCCAAGAGATGACACAGGGAGTCACAAATTGAGGTTCCACGGTGTTCGACTTTGTCGGTTCGTGGTCGTGGCAAAGGACGTGGGTGTGGCTGGGCTAGAGCCAGAGCTCGGGACATGGAGGTGCCTGGCCCGACAGAGCCAGGTCCCAGCCGGCCAGTCCAGGAGTCCCAGTGCACCCTGACACCGACATGGGACCATGGCGACGCGCCCAGTTCGGATCAGGCGACGACATCCCAGCATCCGGATGCTGGCGTACATTCCCTTGAGCAGCTCGGTCCACCATGTCGGTGACCGATCGCTGACCGGCTATCCCAAGTCTTTCAGCGTCGGAGCAAGAGGCCTACGGCACCCCCGCGTGGATGCGAGACTTAGTCTATGGTCTTCTACGTGCCATCCTATGGTGGATGGGATGTGTCTACCCATGTATGTGTTACTTATTATAGTCCATATTCTTTGTAGTATGTATCTTTTTTCACAGCAGCTGAACTAATGTACAAGCATGTCATGTACACTATTATTACGTACTGTACCTATGTGCCTATTCATTTTGGGAACCATTCATTGGGAATTTTCACAGGTGATGATGCTATTATTCTTTTGTACAAATGAACACCTGGTATTGGCAACTCTATGCATGTATCTTGCTCTCATTACAACAAATGATGTGTTATTATTCTTTTAGTTGAATGCTTACTTCACTTATTTGGAAACTATAGTTGTTGTGAACTCTCCAGATCTTCTATATGAATGAACACCTAATAGTGATTGCTTGAGACAAGTACATTGTTATCGGTATTACATGGATAAAGCTATGATTCCTTCGTTCTAATGGTTCTGTAACCAGTCAGGTCATGTGTTACATTGTTCAAGGTAATAGGAATTCAAGATTTTGAACGGAGCTTGTGCAGGATACCAGAAGATTAGTATAGATGCAAGAGCTTACAATGCATTTTGCGTCTACGATTATGAGTCAGTTGTAGGTGGTAAGAAAGCTATTCATATTATCTATGTGATTGGATGCATAAAAAGCACCTATGCTAACTTGTTGTCTATTTCTTTCTTCGTCCGGGAAGGTCGGCTTAATTGTAGGTATACTATCTTCACGTGTGTGCTCAGTTTTTCATTCTTCTAACCGCAGGAAGAACATTGTCGTATCGTTACTGGCAGTGCAATTGGTTGTACAAGTGACAGTGCCAATACTGAAGGTGCTTGATGGGAATGCTAGTATTGATAATTATGAATCTATCTCCTTAGCCATCAGTTTGATCCATGGTCGACAGCGCTCACATTTAGTCTTATGTTGTTGTGCATGGATTGACTGTCCAATGTTACCCATGACAGTGCATGATACCATTGTAAAATAGGTGTGCAAAATGGAAAGTACTGAAAACATTTCCCACACTCTTGTCTAGGTGTTAAGTATTTAATGTTGAATGGTCTGTGTACCATAGGGCATGAGAAAGATTATAAACGACACCTAAATATGCTATTAAGATCATCTGCACAAGTATTATGCTCGGGATTAGTTTCATCGGCATACGGATAGCAAGGATAAATAGAAGACTTATCAACACAAAAAGGACAAAAGTCCAGGTTGTGTCACGCATTGGTTGATCAAGGCATTTGCTTAGTCGACTATAACACAGAACTGAATAACTGGATAAACTCCAGTTTTCAATGTTGGTCCACCAGCCATTTAGTGTGGCGCACTAAGCGCGGAGTTGAGAGGATTGAGATATTTTAGTCCATTAGATTAGTTGACCTCTATTAATATTTAGCTTATTGTTAAAAAAATATTATCTGCGTTCTCGACCTAGTTTGGAGTAAGAAACGCCTATTGCTTGGAAGTGCCTCAAGCCATTACCAAGTTGGAATCAAACATATGACTTCTCATTTTAGAGTTAGTATTAATCATAGTTGTCGATACGGTATCATACCGATCGATACCAGCACGTGCGTACCAGCTTGGAGTGATATTAGTACGCTAAATGCTTAGTTTCATACAGGTCAAGATACTGGCCTGTACTAGACGCACCGGGCAATATTGGCTCGTATTGGTAAATCCTACATATGTACCTATCTATTATAATTTTTTTGAGAAAAATAAATTTTACATATGTTCAACCATAGAGACATAAAACCTGATTCGCGCCCAACTGACCTTTTATAAAAAAAACAAAAAAAAAATTGATCTAAAAACGTGGAAGGTAAAAACGTTTATTATATAATTTACACTAAAAACGTGCTTCAAAAAAACGTTTTTACAGCAATTTTATAAACGTTTTTAATAAAAACATTTCATATGCTTTAGACTTAATTATTATTTACACTAAAAATGTTTTTCACACAACCGTTATTAGAGCAAAGTAAAAAAACATTTGTACTGAAAGCGTTTCTAGAACAATGTAAACTAAAAACGTATTTGGTAACCACGTTTATACCTATATATGGCGCCCACTACGTGCCCAAACTTGTGCCCAACAAGGCAGGATCATCTCCTACACCAGTGACCGGCGCCCAACACGCGCTCAACGTGGCGCCCAACAAACCGTGTCAGGCGCTAAAACCAGTTGCCACATTAAACCCGCGTTGGACTCAGCGCGCAACAAGCTTTGTTAGGCGCCACATTCAGGCGCCGAACGGTGAGATGTCTCTGGTTATGGCGCCCAACGCGCGCCCAAGTGCAGTATGAGTGCCACTGTGGGAATACTTGTTATCAGTCACGTGAATACAGATGCGAATACGTGTTATCTTCTCCTATTTTTACTTCTATATATGTTGCCCGATCTCCAGACACCGTCCTACATCAAAATACCCTACTTACTCCCAAAACCCTAACGGTACGAACCCTCCCTCTCCTCGATAATTCCTCTCCCCGTCTTCCCATTTCCCACCCTGAGATCATTCCCCCGAGTATCGTGCACGGACTCAAGTGGACATCTACTAATCAACAAAAGAAACAAAAGAGAAAATCTTTGAATGATCCCATTATTAAATTTTGAGAAACAAAAGAGAATCTTTTTAATTCTTTTATCAAATTAGGGTCTCTCAACCTTTTAATTTAAAAAAGAATTATTGGTAGCCCGAATCCTTCGTGATTAAGCAGGCCACGTAGTGTGGACGTCTATTAATCAACATCCGTTCGGACAGATATGCCAGTTTATTAATTTACAGTCGAAACCAAATATCATAATAAAAAACCACCAATCCCACATGTTGGTGAATGACGGTTATTACATAACAAGTACAAAGCATAAACAATCCCAAGGCCTAGATCAATCACGACTACTACGACAACAAGGGAATGGGAAAGATCGTTGTATTGATACGATCATGCACGTCTCTTTGCTAGGACGGAAAACTTTTTATATATCTTCTCAAGTACAGTTGACCGATGCTTATTATGCATGTGAAGGACAAGGTCCACCACTAGCCTCTTCCTTGCAACCTCCGAATCAAACATCAACTACATACGAAAATGGAAATGAATAAATAAGTTACAGATCGGATTACTTAGATTTCGGTAAACAATTTCAATACTTTAGCACCATTTGGGTACTTTTGGCATGTCAGACTCATCCAGATGTTGGCACTCATAATATTTTATGACGTGCATGCCATAGTCATATCTGCATTACATATGCGATCGCATTAAAAGATGAGACTATATGAGGAATGCCAAAAAGTTGAAATGAAACAAACCCATTCTATTGTCGTGGCACCCATTCGAGTCGACGGATTGGGAAGTTGTTTATACTGGGAACATGGACCCCATCACTATAGATGTACGTAGGTAAGACCTCGTCAAAGAAGCGAACCTGCACGTAGATGAAAGCAGGAGAACGCCATTGGGCATAAATAGTAGCGACTACTAGACATGGAAATATGGGAGCATACTAACCAGAGTCTTTACCGACTCCTCCCGGCAGAGATTTTGCATTGCCGACGGGAATGAATCTAAAATGTAAACAACTTGTTGGCGCATGCCGATGACGGCTATGTACCAATGTTGTCCATTGTCGTTGATAGGAATGTAGATCTGTACGAAATATATGAGAATTGAATATGCAATTGTTTTAGCAAGTCACAAAGCGTAGTGATCATAGAATATTACCCGCTCACATGCAACGAGGCGGCCTGTATAACGATGCATGCCAAAATAGGACGACAGAATGAAGTTTGTCTTAGCATTCACACTCAATATCATTTGTTATGCAAACACAAACCATAACAATAAGGTTATATACAACATAAACCGAATGACGTCAATGGAAACATGGCACGAAAATTTAATTGTAAAGACACATACCGCTACATAAGTAGGCAAAAACCAATTTGTCTACAGTCCGTCCAGACTATGCTCTCGTTGAATGGTGGTTTTATTGATGGCGACACCAGTAATGATATGAGCATTTGCCATTTAAGTTATGGTAGTTGACAGGTGAGTGAAAATGAACATAACAAAACAAGAAATCAAGATACTCACTGCATCACTCAACCATTCTCTTGGCCGTAGTGTGAACAAGTCCTGTCGCCTCATATGGTCCAAGGTTGTTTCAATTAAGACCTCCCTATAGAACCCAAAGTAAACAACTCATCAAAAGGAAAAACATATTTTGAACATGAAGTCATATTATGTGGGATATAACCTTGCCGACAACAGCGTATCAAAGACGTACGTTGCGACGTGAGTGTCCAAGTTCGAAAGTGGTAATTCTTTTATTGGGTTTTCTGCGGTACCTTGCCTCACCACCATCGCCGTCTATTTTCATGATGAAAGTGGGAGAGTTATATGCGTGATTATGAACAAATGTATTTTATTTTCTAGGCAATATATATATGTATTAATTATCATCAGTAAAGTGAAGGTTCTTAAATTTGTTACCTTCGCTTTTAATTGTTTACCTAATCGTCCTCTGCGCTTCGTTCTTCTTTGCTTGCCTACACGGCCCTGAACTATGTAAGGACCCACAAACGGCACCGGTATTGTTTGTGTTGGAATAATCTCTTCAATGGGTCTAGTGGCCACTGTCGTAGGAAGCTTTGGAGTAGGCAACATAGAAGATGACTCGTACGATGAGTCAATATGGATCGTCGTACGAGGAGAGCGCTATAGGACTTTGATCGGGGATATCGACCCTGTCACCTGAAAGGATAGGGGGCGAGCGTGAATGTATCTTTTTCTTCCATTTCAACATTCTTCATTTCAATGTTCGGACTATGCGGATCAATAGTGTGAAATACACCAAGGCTAGAAGTGGCCATGGGCGTGGCCGTGGCCGTGGGCGAGGGGATGACGTCCTCAGTGGCCCGTCTAAACTGTCCTAATGAGCGGGGAGGCACCAATTCCTGCTTCAATTTGTTGAGTGCATCATGTAGTGAGGTCGACAACGCAACCATCGAGTCTTTCATGTAATTTGCCAATTCGTTGAGGTTCTGCTCGATCTTGGACACACGCGCTGCCACTTGTCGTACTTCAGCTACCACTTCTCGTACTTCAGCTTCAATTCTGGTTTAAATTTCTTTGACTTTCTCGTCTACTCTTCCCCCATCTTCCCCCACACTCTTCGCACTAAAACCACCCGACTCAACCTTCAATGGAACCTGTTACAAAATGGTGAACGAGTTTAGTAAAGAATCATAAATATTGCTTATGGTAAAGTCCTTTAACGGGTATTTAAAAATATCAATACAATATTTTGTTAACTTACTTTCTCACTATCTTTAAATCCCAAGCTGCCCAATGATTTCATTTGGGACGAAATCTTCTTGTCTCCCCAGTATTGGAGACGGGGTGTAGGTCTCTGCCTCCATGGGATGGAGAATTGTCTTGCGGGTGTGCAACTCTCAAAGTAAAAAAGCTGTACAATTCATATATCAATTAGGAGACGTTAGATTGGTAACTTACGCATGGGGTAAGATTTCTGGACGAACGACTGAAGGAGAAAGGAGAAGATGAACAAAAAGGCTAAGAAAGATATACCATGAGGAATAGCAGACAACCCTTGAGGCCCCGTCGTCCTTTGTCTTTGAACGTGCGAGCCCCCTCTATGAGGAAGTCCAACACGAAATGGCTCCAATTTTATTGACTGATCACGGAGATATCTACCAAGGCGTGTAGATATCTCCGACTCACTCCCAGATCAGAAGTTGGGCATAAGATGTCCCCAACCAGGTACAACACCATCTTTCGACAAAACATGTCGTCAGCAGCCTCCATCGTGCTCAACTCGTCTTTCAACTGTTTTAGTGCGATTGAACCGGCCTTACTGATCCCAACTGACGTACATAGGTCGTGTATCTCAGTATGAACAGATTTGATTGGCACGGCCTCCCCATCGCATGGCAACCCAAGAATGTTGTGAATGTCCAAGGGTGTAACCAAGATCTTCTTCCCATGGACGTTCAAGGTCATCGTGGATGGCTCGAACATCTCCACTAACCATTGACAAAGTTGTGGTGGCAACCTCATACAATGTAAGTGGAAGAGGCTGCCGAACCCCATGTCCTTACATGCTTGGACTTGCGTGGGCCACAGGCCCTGTAGGGTGACGTACACGGAGTTCAAAGCGGTCTGTGTTGTAATCGATGCCTACAAAAAATAACAAAAAAAGGCAATGAGAACGTAGGAGATGGGGCATTGGTTACTGAAAAGTATAATACATATAAC
>JAOTRH010235774.1:0-10008 GCA_034768845.1 Heliamphora exappendiculata | reverse complement strand
ATATATATATATATAGTTTTATATCATACACATTAGTAATGGTAAATTTAGTTAATTAAAATAAATTTGATATGATTTTGGAATGTCATTCAGGGGTGTAAAATTGCATTAACTAATTGTGTAACGGTTGCGATATTGTAGAATGGGTATCGAAAGTATCACAATTTGTGACAGAGAATCAAACATCATCACATTGTGATTTTTTTTTTCAAATGCCAAAATGTTATAAAACTAATTGATAAACGCATACACACATACATATATTCTTATTTCTAATAAATAATTCGTGACCAAAAAGTTAAATGCTAATATTTGTTAGTGCAATGTTACAAATACCATATCAAGTAAACCAGTGTACATGGAATGAACAAAAATGAAAAAACGCTTTATTTGCTTGTATTTTTAAATTTTTAATTTGAAAAATATTTTCTGAAAATATTTTTGAAAAGTATATTCATAATATTTTGAAAAGAGAGATTACATTTAGTTATTAGAGAACAGATTTATATTTGGTAAACCCTAAGGGGTTCCGATCGACCGGCCATCGTCGAATTGATGGTCGAGATCTAGTGGCTTAACTCGTCTTGATAACATGACGACGAAGGATGAGATACGACAACAACGACTGAAGGATTGAGACGACATGACCACTAACAAACCTGGCTCGATGACGACGGCGATTGAGAGGATAACGACAACGATAAAGGACATCGATTTTGAGAGCTCGTGATAAAGACGACGTCAATTGAGATTTGGCTTAACGACGACGGCAACGACGATTGAGAGATTGTGATGGACTTCTCTTTGTTTTTCGTTTTCTCCCAAAAATTGGATTTAGAATAGTTTGAAAACAATTTTTAATAGTTTTTAAGTTTTTCTGTTTTGAAGCACTTTTTTAACTTATGTTTTTTGAAAGTAATTTCGTAGAAATTGTTAACAAATGCACTTCATTGTTTGGGACAACAAATTTTTGAAAAGTTAAATGAAAAGTGTAACCAAAGAGGCCGTATTTGATAGCATTTTCACATGAGTTATTGTCTAGGTAACAATGCATGTGAGAGTTGGAGGGACTAATTTGCAACTGATTTAAAAGTTTTTTTTTGTGTTTTTAGCAAAAATGTTAAATTTAATTCGTAATATGTTATTTGCTAATTTAATTTTTAAATTAATTTTTTTGAAATTAATTGTTAGGGTAAAAAGTTAGTTTTATTTTTTCTTTTTGCTTAAATTGAACAATTTTGTCCATCTATATATTTGATATTAATAATTATATGTAGTTGTCAATGATAGTAAATAAGTAATGAATAAGAGTTATTATTGTATTTTAAAAATGGTAGAAATTTGAATATAATATTTTAGAAATTAGTGTTTTAATTTGATTTTTTTTAACTTCTCAACTTTTTTATCTTTTTAGCAAAAAATCAGAAAGCTGGGGCCAGTGTATCAATCTTATTAAATAACACAAACAATCAAACCGTGATATGATAAAAATAATAAATATTATATACATTGATTAAAATTTATTTCCATTAGGGTTTCAATTAATTCCGAAAATAATGAATGAAGAAGAAGGAAATATTTCGAGAATACCAATTGATTCATTAAAATTGATCTTTCCTTTTTGTTTATTTATTTCCATTGGATATCAAGAATAATCCTTTTGTGAAAAATTTAGTTAATTTTAAATTTTGAAATAAGATATTTTTTTTATAATTTGCATAAACTTTGTCAATTAACGTACGTAGTGCTTGTCCTTCCATTTCTTACCCTAATTGGGGTTGATTTTTTGCATGATATGAAGATATTTTTATTTAGTTCCTCGGGAACTCAGATGCACATATTAATCTGATGGATTAAAAGTTAAATCGGCATTCACTGCCATTATAGATTTTATTTAGATGCAGAAAACAAAAAATTACAAAAACATTCCCCAAGAGTTAAATAAAGTTTATAGATTTTGCTTGTATTGGGTCTAACTTACTTTTTAGGGTTTTTTATATTTTTTAGTAAAAAAAAATAACATTAGTTTCGTCACAGAGAATAAAAAATAAAAATAAAAGTGACCAAAAATAAATAAATAAACTAAATAAGATGAAAAAAGCAACTTAATAGAATTTTTTTTTTTTGTAGTTTGTTTTGTCTTTGGAGAAATTTTTTCAATTTTAACGTGAACGGATATATTTTTAAAATTTTGAAAAGCAAGAATTTGAACTAAAAAGACAAAAAATGAGAACTTTTTCCAATTTTAACATGAATGGATATATTTTTAAAATTTCTCTCGTAATGAATCGGAAAAGCAAGAATTTGAACTAAAAAGACGAAAAACGCTGCAAAAAAAAAGTCTATCATGTATTTTTAGATCAAAACTAAGTTTAATTAGATGAAGAAAACAAGAACTACAAAGCAGAAATGACAACCCTATTCCCTTCCCCCAGAGTTACAGAAAGTTTATAGACTTTAGTTCCATGTAGAAAAATAAAAATTACAAGACAGAAATAAATACGTACCCTCTTCCCCATCCCCACTAGTTACTGTAAGTTTTTCCATCAAGCACCTGCTTGCTTGCTTAGAAAGTTTTGAATCACCATCTTCTGCCATGCAATTAGTGTGTAATGCAGAATTCAACAGTTGATGCATTACAGTGCACATGACCGTTGAATCTCGGCATTACATGCTATTTTTGTGACCGTTGCATCTTGAAATTACACAGAAAACTGCATGGAAGAAGATCCTGATTCGAGAATTTTACCTCCTCTTGTTCTTGCTACCGAAAAACAAAGCCAAGTAGAACAAAATCCTGAAGAAGAAACCCCAAGCAACAGTGATCCAGATGCAATTCCACTTGCTCAAGTCCGTGACACCCTGCATCTTCAGTATATCGGGGCCGGTGGTCACGCACGTCGTCGCCGTGATGTTCACCCCCAGCACGCCGCTCATGGCGGCCAGCAGTTTGGTCTTCAGTTCGTCGGGAAATCCTCCGAGCGGGGTGCCGTCGAAGATCTGGAGCCCTCTAACAAAGCACGTGTTTGGATCGTCAAATTCGTTCTGCAACACAGCTTCGTAAGGGTATTTAACCAGCGACAAGTAATGGAACCAGATCCAGTACGGCGGGATTCGATCGCGGTTGATGAAGAAGCCGCTGAAGAGAAGGAAGTAAGCGAGGATGGCGACGACGATGGTGTAACCGAGCAACACGTGAGGGATGACGCCGGAAAGGAAGGCGACGAAGGAGCTTCCGGCCCAGAAGGAGGCGAAGATTACGAGGGCGTAGAAGAAGAAGCCTGAGACTCCGCCGGCGAGTCCTACCGCCCAGAAGGTTATGATGGCGAAAGAGAAAGAGAAGAAAACCAACGCCGGCAAGGAAGTCAGGGAGTGCGAGAGAACGTAAGATGAGCGCCTGTAGGCGTTGTAGGCGGTTTCTCTCATGAAAATGTAGCGTTCTTGGAGGAAAGATGGTAGGGCTTCGGAGCAGGTGTAGTAGATTGTGGACATGGCGAAAGCGAAAAACCCTATTCTTTCCTGAACTCCTTTTGGGGACTCATCGAGTTTCCAGAATATGGTGGCGAGGATGAATCCGGTGAAAACGATGGCGAAGTACCGGACTGCGAAAAGCTCCGGCATCCGACGGGAGTTCATTATCCCTCGATTGGAGAGGACGGCGACTTCGATCCAGAAAGGGTTTGCGAAGGTAGGAACCAATGAGGATGGACTGGAATCGGTTGTTGCACCAGAGACGAGCTTCCCGCGGGAAATGCTTGCGCTTATGGCTTCTTTCAGTGACAAACCGTGCTTCGGCGTGTCGGAGTTTCGATTTTGCCTGTTTCTGCTTTGCCAGGTTTTGTTGAACTCGACTAACCTGTTGGTTCCGCCGGGAGATCCTTCGAGCTCGCGGATGAGATCGAGTGCGAACTCAGTCTGGTTCTCGTTTTCCGGAATTGGATGGCCGTAGTCGGAGAAGAAGATCGGTAGATTAGTCGGAGAACCGCTGAAAACAGTGTTTCCACGAGATAACAAGATCAATCGATCGAGCAAGCCGAGGATTCGATAGCTCGGCTGGTGGATTGACATCATCACGATGCTTCCACTCTGCGCGATTCGCTGCAACACCTTGACGACCATGAAAGCGCTGGTGGAGTCAAGCCCCGAGGTTGGCTCGTCGAGAAAGAGAATAATCGGGTCGTGAATTACGTCGATTCCGATGGAAACTCGACGGCGTTCTCCTCCGGAGACTCCTCGGTGGCCTTCGTCCCCGATAACGGTCTTGGCGGCGTTTCGAAGGCCGAGTTGATCAATTAGCGCCTGGACTCGCATCTTCTTCTTCGATTTGGAGAGACTTCTGGGAAGTCTGAACTCTGCCGCGAACATCAGCGTCTCTTCGACTGTCAACATCGGGAACAACAAATCGTCTTGCATTACGTACGCCGATATCACCTTTTGGAGTCGGGATTCCAACGGTTCGCCGTTGAGAGTCACCGTGCCTTTCAAACTTCCCTTGGCAATTCGGTTGGCTATGGCGTCGATCAGCGTCGACTTCCCCGACCCACTGGCTCCCAACACAGCGAGAATTTCGCCGTCTCGTGCCTCCCCGGAGATGTCATTCAACAGCACTTTCGTCTTCGTGAACTGATTTTCTCCGGCGGAACGCCCCGGCGAGGGGGAAGCGGGGTCGCCGCCGCCGACGGGGTAAGTAACCGCCATTTTCCGACCGAGCTTCACGCTGTAAGTAAGGTTGTTGAAAGCGAGGACGAACGGAAGCGGCCGGCTCTCCATTCCGGTCTCGCTCATCTCGACAACTTGGTGGACCGGCGTCTCGTCGCCGGTCATCTCCTTCCTTACGTCGCCGACGCTCTTCAGAAGATGTCCGAGCGTCGGCGTGCCATACGACGTCGTTTCCATCGCCAGTCTCCTTTTAGAGAACTCCCCGCTGTCTCTCGTCGGCGAGATGTTCTCCGCCATAACCCGCGACATTCGATCTTCTGTGGCTTTTTATAGCCCCTGAAAATAAAGAGGAAATCACTCACTAGTCACCCCTGTGGGAAAATATTTCTATTGAGAGAGAGAGAATTGATTGCTACAGTGCGCCGGTGGGGGAAGAAAACCTTGTCCGGATTAACACCGTAGGAACCGGTTACTATTTAATATCGGATGATGTCTTTTTTTTTTTCCTTATTGGGTTTATGGTTCCAAAATGAATCCCAACTTTAGTAGTTGAGAAGTAGGGGGTTTGTTTCTTAAGTCATGCCCAAATCCAACCTCAACACAACCCCTTAAATACAAGAAATTAATATAGAAATGAATAGGTTTTTTTTTTCTCTATATCCATATATAGAATTTGACCATTGGTTTTTGAATATATACACGAAAAGATATAAAATTTCATTAAAATATTTTAAACTCCTTTGAGATTTGAAAATAAAATACAATAATATTATATATTCAGAAATAAAATCTAGAAAAGTACTTAAAAAGTAATTTAGACGATTAAGATTCACTTGGAATATGTTCACATCCTATTAAATATGAATTTTAACTATCCAAATCGCATTCTGAATATTTTTTAAAATTTTATTTTGAGTACATAGCATTGCTGAATAAAATAACTAAATTTACTTGAATATGTGGGGGTCACACACTCAAATAAATTGAGTATTATTTTGATATAAAATGAATGAGTAATACATATCTCTTATGTATATAAATTGCAAAGCTCATTACACATTTTAAAAAAATTATTATCTATTCTCATAGTACCACGTATGATATGACATAAATGGTACACTTGACAAATTAAAATATTTAAAATATAATAAGTGGGTCATATTTTGTTTTTTACTTATTCAACAAAAGCTGAGTTTTTATTATTTTATTCGAAATATTTTTTACTACATAATTAGATATATGAGTATTGTATAAGCAATGTCACATGTTGATTGAAAACTTTTTACCAAATAATTACTCTACACTCAATACAATAAGTCTCACATAAATTTTATTTATATTTAATATATTAATTTAATAAAATAATTTGACCATAACATTATTATTCTTATGTATAGATTTGTGTATATAAAATAGACGTATATTCACGCGGGGTGTGTGTGTGTGTGTGTGGTGGGTTTCGGGTTGGGTTTTTTCTCTCTCAAAATGGGAAATGGGAAATGGGAATTGGAGGAGCGAGAGAAAGGTGACCTACACTTCCTAATCTCTTCACGACACGTTTCTCACTTACATGGGAAATGAAGGAAATAATTAGGTGGAGGTGGTAAGCTACTATTTCCTTCTTCAGCTGAGGATTTTGATTGGTCCAAGTCTCCAAGGTGAAAATTGGCTGGATGAGAAAGGCCATTGGGAACTAACTTAAAAAACTAATTTTTTTATTTAGTTAAAAAATTAAATTTAAGTTTTTTTTTTGAATTTTGACTTTTTTTTTGTAAAAAAATAAATATAAAAACGTATAAAAAAAGCCAATAGAGTAGGGATGGCAACGCAACGGGTTTGGAGCGGGGTGTGTTCTCCCACCTCCACCCTGTTTATTTGCGGGGCGGGATTAGAAAAAAATAATTGAGAAAATAGCGGGGAGGGACAGGCGCGAAGGCGTAACAAAAAATATATTTTTCACTTTAAAAAAAATTAATACTAACAATAATAACATGATATGAAATTAAAATAATAATATTGATTAGTGACTATAATTAAAAACAAAGAAAAATAAGAAATATAATTAAAAAAATAAAAATAAGTATAATATTTGTGTATTTTAGTTCTATTATATTTTTTAAAGGCTTTTAAGCAAAAGGCATCCCAAAAAAGTTTGGCCAAATATAGACTTAACTTTTAAGTTAATTTTTTCAAAATTAATTGTTTGGATAAAAAATTAATTTTTTTGTTTTTTTGTTCAAAATTGATAATTTTACCTTTCAATATATTTAATATTAATAATTATATGTAGTAGGGAATAATAGTAAATAAATTATGAATAAAATGTATTATTGTATTTTAAAAGTGATAGGAGTTTAAATAAAATATTTTAAAAATTAGTATTTTGATTTAATTTTTTAATTTTTTAACTTTTTAATTTTTTTGCCAAACGAACAATTTTAACTTTTTTATATTTTTAGCCAAAAAACTAAAATTACTAATCAAAAACTAAGTCAAAATTAAACTTTTATCACCGATCGTCTACGTGATATTTCAAAAGTATCTAATCATTTGTCGATTTTAACTGTGAATTTTCAGAGTTTACACTCTTAGCGGTCATTACTTTCTTTTTTGATTGACTAGTGGTCATAACTTATTCGTGACCGCTAAAAATTTAATTTTGACTTGTCAAAATTTGTACTTTGTGACTAAAATATATTTATTTATCTTTCAGTGGGTGATAATTATTATTGTTTTTAATAAATAGAATTATGATTTTCTTACCTCAGTCATGGCAAATTATTAGATACTCCAAGACTATCATGTAAGTGATATTACGTGTTATTCTCGACAAATAAATAATCACAATATGCACAATATGAGTCACTATTTGTCGCTTTACCCTCCAACAAAAATGAGTTATAATGTACTTACCGTAAAATTTGTCGCTACCATATCGGTGAGAGCATTACTTAGATTTGTCACATAGTATTTCAAGAATACTAAATAATTATGCGTTTAAATCTTATAGATTATAATTTATTATTATTTGTTACCTAATGAAGAGTGATTAGCAGAACTTTTATCCAAAGTAGATGATGGTTAGCAGAACTTTTATTTAAAAGAACTTATTTAAGGCGTGCGTAGCTCAGCTACATGTTGTAATTTCAAGCCTCGTTAATTAGGTGGTTTGGGATGATTCCTTTCAGATTTAAGCTAATGTAGATTTTTCGTGTGCAAAAAAAAAAAATTTAAAGCTTTAGAAAAGTTTATTTACTCAAAAGAAAGTATTCAGAATTTTATCCCGAAAGTGATTCGTAGAATGCAAATTTATATTTAATAAGATATGAGACACGCTCTAAACATCTCCAACCTATGCTTTATAACCTATTTTAGAGTAAAAATGCTCTCGAAGCCATTCTTTAAACCATTCTTTATTTTTAAAAATACCAATTTGACACTCTATATTTAAAGTGTTGAAAAATTATAGAGAATCATTCTCTAAATATAAAGAATGAACATTTCATTCATCAAATGAGTAAAATTTTTAATTTTTACATTTATTTTTGATAAATTTAGTATTATTAGAAAGATATTCACAATACCTTTAAAAAGAGATCACTATTGAATATATTTAAATAATTTTTAAAAAAATAGTCATTCACATATTGGAGTTTTAAAAAAATGAATAATGTTAAAAAAAAATAGAGATGAAAATAGAGTAATGTAATTAAAGTTGGCATGAATAAGATAGTTTTCTATAATCACTTTATAAATAAAAAAGTATTATTTTGATTCTCTTAAATAGAGTATTGGGTTAGAGATACTCTAAGTGAATCTTAACCATCCACTTTAAATTGTCTGTAATTTTCTTGGTATTTTTTTAAATTTAAGCAATGTTGAACTATACATATTTCAAACAATTAATCTATTTTTTTAATGAAATGGTCATAATATTCTCAATGAAAAAATTAATATTATTCATTAAAAGTGAAAGAATTATCCAAATACTGCTGTATAAAAATTTAAAAAATAAGGGCATATTAGTCTTTTCAATAAAATCAAAAAAAAGTTACCCAAATAAATTTTTCCAAACAAAATCTAATTTTTTTTTCTTACTATTCTTTTCTAAATAAGTTGAAGGTAATTAAGCTTTTTAAACATCCCAAAGTAACTCTTAGTTTAACTTCGTTCATGCTAGAATGAATTTTATTTGAATCGAATTAATTTTGATGAATAATTTTTCTGGGTATTTATGAAGCAAAACTGGGAACAAATTGATGAAATCAAACCGTGCCATAGCTAAGATTAATTAAGTGAATTTCCCAAGCTTACTTGTGTTCCTTTGCTGTCTAACTTTCTAGATTAACTAATTATTTCCAATTGGGGAAAAAAAGAAATTAGTATTAAATAAAAAAATTAATTTATTTAAATTTCTTGTAAATTTGGGAGTGGTGTATCTTTCTTTTTTAGGTGATCAAATTAATGGGCAATACATGGTGTGCCAATCTTCCAAGACGGCGAAAGTGCTCTGCTTTATTTTTAGTTTAATTTTTAAATATGTTCTTATGATCGGATCCGTTCATTGTGTAGAACTCGTTGAGTTTGTTATTTACATAAAAATTTAGATTGATTCAATACCTGTAGTTAGATGATTGAATAACATTTGTTTAACAGTTTTTTTTTTTTAAAAATATAATTTTATTCATTCTTTTATAAATCAGCATTATCCGATCACTTAATTACAAGTATTGAATCAACTTAAATTTTTATAAGAATAACAAACTTAACAAACTCTACGTAATTAACGAATCCAATCATAAAAACATATTCAAAAATTAAATAAAAAATAAAATACAGCACCTTCCCCGTTCCCAATCTTCCCAACCAATTGGAATGGAATTTAATTAATTCGATCAGTATCCTTACTATAGTGTATATGACTATTGAAAACCCTAACTAATATTTGAGTAAGTTGTCATTTTCCCTATTAATTATGCAGAAGGAAGAAAAAAAAAAGTTAGTTAGTGTGAGGTTCTATTTTTGCAACTTATTAAAGATAAGAAATTAACTATTTCACTGTCTTAATTTTAAATTAATTATTTATATAGATTATTTTACCATTTTTTTAATTAAGATGAGATATAATCACATAGAGAATAAAAAAAGAGAGAAAATGTAAGAAAAAGAGAAGGAAAAAAAAAGAAAGATATATAGATAATAAAGGGAGAGATTGTTAGACAGAGAGAAGAGAGTATGTATGGGGTAGAAAGAGCGCGAAGAAAAAATTAAAAAAAATTATTTAGTTCGCATTTTTAAATTTTAAATTGTATAACTTTTGTTTTATATATATATATATATATATATATA
>JAOTRH010235773.1:0-35324 GCA_034768845.1 Heliamphora exappendiculata | reverse complement strand
ATCTCCTCGACCTGGCTCCAGGTGACCGAGCGCATGGTGTCGGGAAAGAGACTCAGGTCCGCGGCCATCTCCGGCCAGTCGAGCGCCCCGCCGGTGTCGACCAGCGGCGGCAGCACGAAGACGAACCCGGTCAGACCGTACTCGCGGAGCAGCGGGAGCGCGGTCGAGTAGTTGTCCCGGAAGCCGTCGTCGAAGGTGAGGAAGACGCTCGGCGGACGGCGCTCCCCGGCAGTGATCGCGGCCAGCTCCTCTAGCCCGCCGGGACCGTATCCGCGGCGGCGCAGATCGAACAGCTGGCGCTCAAAGAGCTCGGCGGTGACGGTCAGGTACTTCGGCCCGCGCGGGGCGATCGAGTGGTAACAGAGGAAGACCGCCCTGCCCGATCGATTTCGCAAGGCCCCCGAGCTCGTCACCTCCGGAATCCTAGATGGCCGAATAGAGTCGAAGCGTGAAAGCGCTCCTCGTCTGCTCCCCCGGCGGCCACTTGCAGCAGATGCTGGCCCTGCGGCCGGCTTGGGGCGATACCGATCACAGCTGGGTGACGCTCCCCGGTGCTGACGTCGGCGTGCTCCTCGAGGGCGAGCGGGTGACCTTGGGCCACAGCCCGACCAACCGCCACGTGGGAAACCTGATCCGCAATGCCTCGCTCGCCTGGAAGCTCCTGCGGCGAGAACGCCCCGAAGTCATCCTCTCGACCGGCGCGGGCCTGGCGATGCCCTTCTTCCTCGCCGGGAAGCTGCTGCGGATCCGCTGCATCTACGTCGAGAGCGTGACCCGCTCGGAGTCGCTGTCGCTGACCGGTCGCCTCGTCTACCCGCTCTCCGACGCCTTCTTCGTCCAGTGGCCAAGCCTTGCCGCGAGGCTTGGCAAGGCGATCTACGCGGGAGGGATACTCTGATCTTCGTCACCCTCGGCACCCACCATCAGCCGTTCCAGCGGCTACTAGGAGCTCTGACCCAGTTCGACCCCGAGGAACTGGTCGTCCAGTACGGGCCGGGCTCGCCGCCGGCCGGTGTGCCGCGAGCCGAGGCTTATCTGCCGTTCGACGAGATGCTGACTAGCTTCGCCGCCGCTGACGCGGTGATCACCCACGCCGGAGTCGGCAGCATCATCTGCGCGAAGCGGGCCGGCCACGTGCCGTTGGTCGTGCCGCGAGACCACGCTCTCGGCGAGCACGTCGACGACCACCAGGCCGAACTCACCCGCCGACTGGAAGAAAGCGGCGCGGTGGTCGCCGCGTGGGACGTCGGCAAGCTGCGTGAGCTCGTCGCCGTCGCCGCTTCCCGCCGCCGGCCCGCAGGCGAGATGCCAGAGCCGCCTCTTTGCCCGAGCGTCCGTGCAGCTCTCTACGGTCAGCCGCTGCCTCAGCCGAGCGCGTCGTAGATCTCGGTCAGGCGCCCGGCGACGCCGTCGGAGTCGAGGGTCTCAGCTCGTGCCTTGGCGGCCGCGGCGAGGCGACCGCGGAGCTCCGGCTGAGAGACGAGCCGACAAAGCGCATCGGCCAGAGCCTCGGCGTCTTCCGTCGGCACGAGGATCGCCGTCTGCTCGGAGTCGACGACCTCAGCGATCCCGCCGACGGCGGTGGTGGCGATCGCCATCTCGTAAGCCATCGCCTCCAGCAGGGCCATCGGCAGCCCCTCCGAGCGGGATGACATGACGAAGATTTCCCCCTCGCGCAGAAGAACGTCCTTGCGCTCAGGACCCAGCCATCCCTCCCAGACGACGGCGGCGCTCGCGGCGACGAATGACGCGGCGAACTCAGGCAACTCGCCGGGTCCAGCCATCGCGAGTCGCAAGCGCGGCTCCCGGGCGACGGCAAGCTCCGCTGCCGCGATCATCACGTCGCCCCCCTTCGCCGGGTTGGCGAAACCACCCAGGTAGACGGCGAGGACAGGGTCCGCAGGTCCGGGCGCGGGCCGAGAGACGGTGCCGATCGCCGGTGCCGGGTTGGGAACGATCGCGATGCCGGCCAGCCCGTAGGCGCGTTCGAGAGCCTGGGCGCTGGCGAGGGAGACAGCGAGGACGCGATCGGCAGAGCGAAACGCCCGGCGGAGGAAGAAGCGGCCGATCCGACCGCGACTGCCCGCGAAGGCGGCGATGTCACCGGCGCCCGAGTGCATCTGAATGACGACGTGACGGCGCAGTAGCTTCGCCGTCACGACGCAAATCGCCTTGCGGTACGAGCTGCCGCGAACGGTGGCATGAATGTGGACGACGCGTCCCTGCCCGCGCAGGCTCCAGAGGACTAGGCGGGAAAGGGCGGCGATGAAAACGAAAGCCCCGCGCAGCCGCTGCGGACCCCGGTAGGTAGGAACGAACTCGAGCTCGAAGCGCGCCGCCAACGGCGACTCGAGCAGCGCCCGCTCGGCCGCCGCCATACCGCCGCCGATCGCCGGGTCGGGGCCCATCTGGAGGATTCGAGGACGATCAGACATTGCCCAGATCGCCCATCCCGGGAAGTCCCGGCGGCGGCGGGCCCCAGCGACCGCGAATGAAGTCGAGGGCCCCACGCGCAGTGCCCACGGCGATTGCCCACGACTCTTCGACCTCCCCGGCTCGCAGGCCGGTCCGGCGCAGGCCCGTCCGCAGAAGGTTCACCGAGACCGACTCGACCGCTCGCAGACCGGTCATCGCAAGACCACGGGTCCCGGCAACCCGGTGAGCATAGGCGAGACCGTTGCGGGTCATCAGGTAGGCCCAGGCCCCGCGCCGCTTGGCCGCACCCGGCTCTTGGTCGGCGCGGGCCGCGAGCGCTACCCCGACGCCGAAGCCCGCGCGCCGAGCGCGGGCGCAGAGGTCGGCCTCCTCGCAGTAGCCCCAGAAGCGCTCATCGAAGTCGCCTACCCGTTCGATGACCGTGCTCCGCATCAGCATCGTGCCACCGTCCACCCAATCGCAGGCGGAGAGCCCGCCCGGTCCTGACGGCGGCGCTCCTTTCAGATGCGAGCTGATCCCGTTGCGGTCGGTGACGCCGCCAGAGGAGTAAGCGGACTCGGTGCCGGTGTAGAGAAGAACAGGGCCGCAGATGCCGCAGACAGCATCCCCGTCGAGCGCTGCCATCATCGCCTCAAGGGCGCCCGGACGCAGGCGCGCGTCATGGGTCAGGAGCAGAAGCAACTCGAATCCCCGACGCATTTGATGGGCGATGCCGAGGTTCATCCCCCCCGCGTAGCCGCTGTTGCGGTCGCTCTGCACCTGCTCGATACACGATGGCGGGAGCGGCGGCGATTCTCCGACGCTCGCTGGGTTGTGCACGACGAGGATCGCTCCGGGGTCCACTGCCGCCGCCGCCAGCGAGTCGAGCAGAGGCTCGTGCAAGCGCGCGCCGCCGTAGGCGAGAACGACGACCCCTACCCGGCTGAGGGTGCGTTTCGGCGTGGCCACCGGCGCAGTCTAAGCGTCCTCCCACGGACGACGAACCAGCCGCCCTTGGACGTCTGTTGGCCGGATCCTTAGACGAACGTATGAGGGTGCGGGCCGCGGTTTGAGGCGGTACCGAAGCAGTCGACGGATCAACGTGTCACAGAAACCCCGCATCATCGTCGGCATTACCTCACTTCTGGCCGTCCTACTGCTCTGCCTTTTGCCCGCCGGCGCGCCGGCGGCCCGGCCCCGCCTCGCCGAAGCACGACGGATCAGCGTTCCCGCCACCGTGCCTGCGGCCTCTGCGCCGACGACCGCGAGCAGCCCGGCGACCAGCGGGCTCCTCTTCTCCGGCTCGAAGATCGGCGAATTCACCGCCAACGAATCGGTTCCGGGCGCGATCGCCGAAGTCCCGGACCCGGCCGGGAGCGGCGAATCGGCGCTGAAGATGACCGTCGCCAACTCGGACGTCTATCCGCTGACGCCGACCGACAACCCGCGCGCCCAACTGCTTTCGCCCGCGATCATCGAACCCGGGGACGAATTGTGGTGGCACTCGAAGTTCTTCCTTCCCTCGAACTTCCCCAGCTACGTCCCCGGATGGCTCACCGTGCTTGAGGGACCTTACGGTGCCCCTTTCGACGGCACCCCGCCCTGGCACATCGAGATCAACGGCAACGGCATCCGCTGGCAGCGAAACGAAACCTACGACTGGGACATCCCCTGGGAAATGCCGCTGGTCAAGAACCAGTGGATCGAAGTCCTTCTCCACTTCCGATTCGGCACCGAAGGCTTCATCGAAATGTGGGTTGATGACGAACAGGTCACCTTTTTCCAGAACAGCATCAGCAATCCGGAGCATGTCAGCCCGACGCGCCGACTTAACATGCAGACGGAGGATGAAAGCAATGACGGGGGCCCTAATTTCGCAGTCATCCAGAACTATCGCGAAGCGGGCATGTTCGGCTCGGTAAGCCTCTACCAAGGGCCGATGCGGATCGGCACCACGCGGGCCTCGGTCGAAGGCTGAGCGTACCCATCGGGGTCCTACAGGTGGCGACTGTAAGCGTCCAGAGTCAGCTCAGCGACCCGATCCCAGCCGGCCTCACTAGCCGAAGCGGCCGCCCGTTCGCCCATCTTCGCGGCCAGCCCTGGGGTGGTCGCCACCTCGAGGATCGCAGCGGCGAGCGAGGCCGGGTCCTCGGGCGGCACCACCCGACCGGCATCCGCGCCGACCAAGTCCGGCAAGCCGCCCACATTGGTGGCCACCAGCGGTCGGCCGAACTGTCGCGCTTGTGAGCCGACGCCGCTCTGACTGGCCTGACGGTAGGGCAGAATGACCATCGTCGAGGCGGCGAAAAGGGAGGGAATCTCGGCGTCGGGCAGATACCCGGCCCGCAGTTCGACCCGCGAATCGCCGAGCACGGGGTGATCCGGGATCTCGCCCTCCCCGGCGACCACGAGGCGCGCCGCCGGATCGCCCTCCCAGACCGCGGGCATCGCTTCCAGCAGAGTGTCGAGTCCCTTGTAGTGGGTGATCCGGCCGAAAAAGAGGAGTGAGGTCTCAGCGGGCGGCGGCGTGGACTCCCCACTCTCGAAGCCGTGCGGGACGACCTCGATCGGCGCCGAGACCTCACCGGTGGCCCGTAGCTCCTCGGCCAGTACATCGGAGTGCACAAAGACGAGCGAAGCCCGGCGGCGAAGACTCCGACGGTAGCCCTGGCGCCAGCGGGCCGCCCTCGCTTCGCCGGGGTGCGGCGTCGGGTCGTGGACGGTCAGCGCGTAGCGCCGCCGAAGAAGCCCGGCGGCGAGCATCAGACGGTAGTCGTTGGAGATCCCTTCCTGCACGTGGACTACGTCCGGATTCCAGCTGGAGATACCACGGGTGAGGCGGACCAGGGACGGTTGCTGGGCGGCCTCGCTCATCCGGCCTCGCACCATCGCATGAGCCGCGCGGCCGTCGAGCGTCGCGGCGATGAGGTCGCGCATCACGCGCTCGTCGCCCCCGAACTCGAAGCCATGGTCGCGGGTCACCAACAGCACATCGGCATCGGCGTCGGCAAGGCCGCGCGCCAGCCCCAGCGTGTACTTGAGGAACCAGTCGCAAGCGAGCAGGACGCGTGGACGCGGCAAGCCGGCACCGGTCATGCGAGCGGCGCCGGTCGCGATCCGATCGGCGGCAGTCGCAAGGGCAGAGCCGCACCCCGCCTGGCGGCCTCGAAGACGAATTCATAACGCTCGGTCATGACCCTGACGTCGAACTCCATGATCCTCTCGGCGGCGGCGGACTTCAGCCGTGCCTTGGTTTCGGGGTCGCGGAGGACCCGCTCACACGCGGCCTCGAATCCAGCATCGTCGCCAAGGGCGACGCAGATCCCGGCACCGGTCCGGGCGAGGAGCCAAGAGACATCGCCTACGTCGGTCGCGACCACCGGCGTCCCCAGTGCGATCGACTCGATCAACGACATCGGCAGACCCTCGCCGGTCGAAGGCAGCACGGTCAGGTCGGCGAGCTCGAAGATCCGGGGGGCATCGGTACGGCGGCCGAGGAACTGGACCCAGTCTGCGCCGAGCGCTTCCGCCTCTGACTTTACCCTTGCTTCCTCCGGGCCCTCGCCGACGAAGAGCAGCCGCACGTCCCCGAGACGCTCGCGCAGCCGCGCCACCGCGGCAAGGGACGACGACTGGCCCTTTTGCAATGAGAAGCGGGCGACTTGGACAATAAGCTGAGCATCCGCGGGGATTCCCAACTCGGCTCGAGTCGGCCCATGCTGTGCTCGCAGGCGCAGTTCCTCGATCGGCACGCCGTTGGGAATGTGGATGATCGACTCGCGGCGTACACCCTCGCTGACCAAAAGATCGGCCTGCCAGGCACCGACCACTATCGCTGCGTAGGTAAAGCGGTCGAGCAGCCGATTGTGGAGAGCGATCGCCCGCCGGCGCGACGTGCCATCGGGAGTTACCTGTAGCTCCCGCCCCGGCGTGTGCTCGGTGAAGAGGATGGGGCGGCGAGCGATGATGCCGCCGATCCGGCCCCACAGGGTGGCGTCCCAGCCGGTGCAATGGACTACGTCCGCCCAGCGAGCGTGCCCGACCAGCCGCCGGACGGCCCGAAGCTTGGTCCACCTCCCGCTCGCCCCGAGCGACAACAACTCGACTCCTACCCCGTCCCAGACCGACGGTTCGTCGGTGCGCCCGGTCATCGCGACGACCCGTACAGTGTGCCCGCACGCCTTCAGATCCCGGGCGAGATGGGCCAGTTGCGTCTCGGCCCCCGCCCACCCGAATCGATTCATCACCAGCAGGAGCCGGAGCTTCCGGCCGTCGCGACTGCGCATGCGGGTCAGTATAAGAACGGATAGTCGGCCCCGGATCGCTATCCTGCGCAGCCGTGCGGCGACTCTCCACTTCCGTGTCCCGACGGGTCGTCGATGCCTACGATTCGGAGTCGCTGAGCGGTCGGGCCCGCGCGCGGCGCTGGGAGTTGCTGCGGCAGGAGTTCCCCCGGATCGAGGAAATGACCGTGGTTGACCTCGGTGGCGACGTGCGGGCCTGGCGCCAGGCCCCGGTAAGGCCTGCCCACGTCACGCTCCTGAACATCGCCCCCCAGCAGGTCGATGAGCCGTGGATCACCGCTCTGGTCGGCGATGCCTGCGATCCTCCCCAGCTCCCGGCCGCCGACCTCGCCTACTCGAACTCGGTGATCGAGCACGTCGGGGGACACCAGCGCAGGCAGCAGTTCGCCGCCGTGATACGCGGCGCGGCGCCCAAATACTGGGTTCAGACGCCCAACCGGTACTTTCCGATCGAGCCGCATTTCATGTTCCCAGGGCTTCAGTTTGCGCCCCGCGGTGTCCAGGGAGCTTTGATCAGCCGCTGGCCGCTTGGCAACCACGGCCACGTCACCGATCCGCACCGGGCCATGAGCGACGCCCTCGAGATTGAGCTGATCGGGAGTGCCGAGATGAAGTTCTACTTTCCCGACGCGCTGATCCTCCGCGAGCGCTTCTCAGGTCTCACCAAGAGCCTGATCGCGATCCGCACCTGAGCGACGAGCAGCAGCGAAATCCACCTTGGGTCGCGACGGTCCGTAAGATCTAAGGCATCCCGCTCGACGATTTCGTCCCGATATCTCGATCGACCGAACCGAATGGCTCCGCGGATGACTCGAAACCGTTCTCAAGTCCCGAGTACGAGTTGCCGAGAGTGATAGCAGAGCCCATGGACACCGTTGCCCTCGATTACGAGTACGAATCCCTTGTACGCAGCGGAGGGTCGGCGCGACCACGATCGCCGGCGAGCCGTAGATCTACCTTCCTGCACCGCCTCCTGGCCGTCGCGGACGGCTCATCAGCCGTGGTTTCGGGCCTGTTCGCCGGAGTGGTCTTCGGCCTCTCCCTCGGCTCGACCTTGATCTTCACCGCCGTCCTCCTCCTCTTTTGGGTCGGCCTCGCCTTCATCTTCGGGCTCTACAGCGAGAGCAGCCTGAGGACGTGGGCCAGCGGCCTCGCCGACGCACCCCGCCTGGCGACGGCAGCGCTCTTCCTGACCTGGCCAGTCCTCGGTCTGACCGCACTGCTGCCGCTGGCGAGCCCGGTCCTGGCCGCGCTCGTGGTGACCACGGCGATCGCGGCTACGGACACGATCGCCCGCGGCTTGGCCCGCGGGTACGCCCACCGCGTCGCGCCGCTTCGGCAGCGCACCGTCATCGTCGGCTCCGGTCTGGTTGCCGATCGTCTCGCGGAGCGAATTCAGCAGCACCCCGAGTTCGGGCTACGGACGATCGGCCTCGTCGACGACGACGTCCACTCCGTCAGCGACGAGGAGCGCCTGCCAAAGCTGGGGTCGTTGGCCGACCTCGACGACCTGCTGGCGGACAAAGAGGTCGACCGAGTGATCATCGCCTTCTCTCGCGCTGGTCACCAAGAGCTGCTCGAGTGCATCCGTGCGTGCCGCAACCAACGGGTCGCGGTCGACATGGTTCCGCGCCTCTTCGAGCTGGTCGACAGCGGGCGGTCGGTCACCCAGATCGGCGGGATGCCGGTCCTCTCGATCGGAGCGCCGCCGCTCGGCCGCGCCTCGCGCGTCGCCAAGCGGGCTCTCGACATCGCGGGCTCCGGCCTCGCCCTGACCCTCCTCAGTCCCCTCCTGATCCTGATCGCGCTCGCGGTCAAGCTCACCTCACGCGGGCCGGTCTTCTTCCGCCAAGAGCGTGCCGGCCGGGGCGGCTCGACCTTCCAGGTCTTCAAGTTCCGCACGATGTACCGGGATGCGGAGGAGCGCAAGCGCGAATACCAGTCGGCCAACGAAGCGGGCGACGGCGTCATGTTCAAGATCAAGGACGACCCGCGGATCACTTCTGTCGGCGGATTCCTCCGCCGCACCTCGCTGGACGAGCTACCCCAGCTGATCAACGTCCTGATCGGCGAAATGAGCCTGGTCGGGCCGCGGCCACTGATCCTCTCCGAGGCCAAGCAGGCGAGACAGAGCTGGCACGCGCGAAGGCTCGACCTGCGACCGGGGATCACGGGCCTTTGGCAGGTCTCGGGGCGTTCGGATCTCCCTTTCCAGGAGATGGTCCGCTTCGACTACCAGTACGTTTCGGGCTGGTCGATCGCCCGCGACATCGAGATTCTGCTTGCGACGATCCCCGTCGTCCTCTCAGGTCGCGGCGCCTACTGATGACGGGCTAGCAAAGTGACCACCAGGCAACGGCTCAAGGCGAGCCGTCTCGGGCCACCGCTCGGGCGGCTTCGCGACCGACTGCACGCTCCTCGCGAGGGGCTGTCCTTCGCCGTGCCGATGACCGTCGGCAAGCTGCCGTCCCGGGCGGTGAGGACCGCGCTCGCGCGGAAAGTGCTCGGCATGAAAATCGCCGACGACGCCGTCCTCTACCGCTGGCGGGACCTACGCGAACCGGGTCGGATCGAGATCGGTCCTGATTCCGTGGTCGGCTTCTGGGCGACCATCGACGGCCGACGCGGGGTCCGGATCGGCAGCCACGTCAACATCTCGAGCGAAGTCGCGATCTGGACCCTCCAGCACGAGCTGAGCGATCCTCACTTCGGTCTCGTCGGGGGCCCGGTCGTGGTCGAGGACCTGGCCTGGATCAGCTTTCGGGCGACGATCCTGCCGGGAGTGACGATCGGCGAAGGCGCCGTCGTCGCCGCCAATGCGCTCGTCGCCCGGGACGTCCCACCGTACGCGATCGTCGGCGGCGTTCCGGCCAAGCAGATCGGTGAGAGACCGCGCGACGTCGATTACACTCTCGCCGGCCCCAAGCCTTGGTTCGTCTGAGAGGACCAGGGGAGATCCGCCGACTCGCGCTGGTCAGCCATGTCGACTCGGCCGACCCGTCGGCCTGGTCAGGAACCCCGGCCGGGCTGCAGGCCGGTATGGCGGATCTAGGAGTCGAGCTGATTCCCGTACGCGCCTCGCTCAAGGGGATCCGCCGGATCACCGCCCGGCGAGGGATGGGCGCGGCCGAGGTCGCCGCCAACGACTCGATCGCCGTCGCAATCGGCCTCGTCGCGAGCGCCGCTCTGCGCGGACGCCGCGACCTCGACGGAGTGATACGCATCGGCAGTGGCTTCGAGCTCGCCACTCGGTTACCCATCGTTACTTTCGACGACATGACCGTGGCGCAGGCGCTTGCCCAACCGGACACCGAATACGCGGCCCTCTCGTCGGCCGCCGCGCGACGCTGGATCGCCCGCCAGGCACGTGCTCTGCGGAGCGCGCGGGCCTGCTGCTTCACCAGCCGCTGGGCGGCCGACTCGGCGATTTCAGATTTCGCCGTGCCAGCCGCGAAAGCGCGCGTCGTCGGTCTCAGCTGCGGCTTCCCCGAACTCCCAGGCGACCGCGACTGGAACACGCCCCGCTTTCTCTTCGTCGGCTTCGACTGGAAGCGCAAGCGCGGCGCGGAGGTCGTCAACTCCTTCGCCGCGATCCGCTCCGAACGACCGGACGCCCAGCTGGACCTGGTCGGCGGGCACCCACCGATCGACGCCGCCGGGGTCACCGGTCACGGCCCGCTCTCGCTTTCTTCCCCGGTCGAGCGCGAGCGGTTGCTCGAGCTCTTCCGGCGCGCCACGTGCTTCGTCATGCCGTCCCGTTTCGAGCCTTACGGCATCGCCTACGTGGAGGCGGGGAAAGCCGGGATCGCCAGCATCGGTACCACCGCCGGGGGCGCCGGTGACGCTATCGGGCCGGGCGGGATCCTCGTCGACCCGGACCGGCCCGCCGATCTGACCGAGGCGATGAGAAGGCTAGCCCGCGCCGAGGAAGCCGCCCGGCTCGGACGCCGGGCGGCTGCCCACGCCGCCGAGCTCAGCCGGTCTGCTGTTGCGGCGAAGGTGCTGGCCGCCTTCGCGCCGCCGCCAGCATAAGTTTTTCCGGCAATAGGTCGAAGCGACTCGCGATCAGCCAATACGGGACCGCATAGATCCCGACCGAGACCAAGAAGAGCACCGCCGCGGTCCAGCGGCTCGAGGGTACGCCGACGGCGATCGCGAGCACCGCCGGCGGGATCGCCAAGCCAAACGCGAGCAAGCCGCTGGGCACGATGCTGGCGAGGAAGTCGCGCCAGGGGATTTCGAACATGCGCAGGAAGCGCACGTTGTATCGGATCGCCCCAAGGATCAGCGCCAACGCCGTCCCCGCGACCACCCCCCAGATTCCGAACACCGGCGCCAGGGCCACGGTGAGGATCACGTTGAGGATCGCGATCAGGATCGCGTTGAGCGAGACCATTCCCGGTTGTCCGGCAGCAATCGCGATAGTGGTGCCGGCCCCGGTCGTGAGGTTGAAGAGGTAGGCGATCGTAAGCAGAGGGACTAGCAGGGCGGAGTCACCCGGCGCATCTCCAAGCCAGGCGACGAGCAGAAAGGGTGCGCTCGCCGCCGCAGCGACGAAAAGCGGGAAGGAGACGCTGCAACTACGTTGGGTGTAGCGCCGGAAGAGGTGGACTACGACGTGACCGCCCTCGTCCGCGATCTGGGCGGCAGCGGTCGGGATCATCGCCGAGACACTGAGGATCGCGGCGCTGCGAACTGCCAGAACGACACGGGAGGCGATCTCGTAGACGGCGGCGGCGTGAATGTCGACCCCCACCGCGATTACCACCTTGTCGGTCTGGAAGTTGACCAATTCAGCCAGCCAGCCGACCTGATTCTTGAGGCTGAAACCAATTACCTGACGACAGAGATCGCGACTCGGCCGCGACGCGTAAGGCGCCCCCCAGACGAAACGAAGCCCGATGCAGGCGGGTATCAATGCGACAAGGGATGAGGCGGCGTTGGCAGCCGCGTAGAAGCCCAGCGCGCTGCTGATCAGGAGGGCGCCCAGGCTGAAAACGAAGTTGATCGTCGAGCCGATTACGCCCGCGACATTGGGGGCCACCATCTCGCGACGTCCGATCCCCACCGCGTTGAGCACACCGAAGTAGCCACCGAGGGTCCAGATTGCGACCGAGGACACCGCGACGGTTCGCATTTCTCCGGCTGAGATCACCCCCAGCTGATCGTGCAGCAACCCAGCCGTCGCGATCGCGACGGCCATCGCCACCACCCCGACCCCGGTCACGACGAGAAGGCCGAGGCCAATGCATTCGCGGATTTTCTCGGTCTCCCCTTCGGCCTCATAGATCGCGATGAAGCGACTCAGGGACCGTCCCACGCCGAGGTCGAGCAGGCCCGCGTAGCTGGCAAAGGCGCCGGTAACCGCCCAAACCCCGAACTGGTCGAGGCCGAGCCGGCTGATCATCACCGGCGCCAAGATGAAACTGAACAAGTAGCCGATCAGCGCGCTCCCGGTCTGCGCGAGCGTGTTCCTGAACAGCATCAGAGCCCCCGCGCGTGGAGGCCGGACGGTAGGCCGTCCAGGGCCCGCCCTTCCGAGTCGGCGACGATCACGCCGGTAAGTAAGCCGATAACCGCGGTCATGTCGATCACCGTGAAGTAGATCGCCACGACGGAGCTCACCATGATCAGCACAATGCCGACCCCGAGAGCGACGATCGACGGATCTCGCGGTTTTCGACGCCAGGCGACCAAGACGGAGGAGCCGAGAAAGAGAACGAAGGCGATCATCCCGGGCACCCCGGCGATCAGGATCAGATACAGGTACTGGTTGTGTAGGAATAACTGCGGCTCGGTCTGGATCCCGACGATGTAAAGGCCGCTGACCAGCGCATGCTGCTGCACCACGCCGAATTCGCTTCCCGCCCCGACCCCGAGGAGCAGGTGGTGCTGCGCGGTCTTCCAGGCGATCGAGGTCTCCCTGCTGCGATCTTCGAGAGAGCTTTCCTTGCTCGTCTTGCCCGGATCGAGAAGGGTTGATCCCCGGGTGAGGATCGGCTGCACCACCTTGTCGCTGCCGGCGGCCGCCCCGAAGACGATGAAGATGATGAGCGCCGTGACAATTACCGCCAGCGATCCGGCCAGGCGACTGCGGACCACGGAGCCGGCGACGATCCCCATCAGGATCAGTCCGAGGATCACCCCGACCCACATGTTGCGGTTGTAACTGACCACGATGTCGAGCAGGATCCCTCCGACGAGCGCCAGCCAGAATGCCCGCGACCAACCCCGGCGCCCGCCGACCTGAACCGCGGCATACCAGAAAAGGGCGTAGCCGATCGAGAGACCCGGCAGACGGACCCGGGCCAAGGAGCCGAACCCGCCTTCGGTCAGGATCGCCTGTTCACCCGTTTCGAAGCCCTGCAGTACGCCAGATCCGAGGGCGACGAGAAGCGCGAGCACACCCGTGGCGGCGGCGATGACCGCCGCTCCGGTCAGCAGTACGCGCCGTTCCTCGGCGCCGGGAAAGAGGCGGATCACCACCCAAAAGAGCGCCAAGAGGTAGAGCGGGCGCGCCCAGTTGAAGGCTTCGGTGAGGGAGACGTTGTGGTTCAAGAAGGCGAGCGTGTCCGAGGCAAGGACGAAGCCGAAGAAGACGAGGAGACAGCCACCGATTCGCCCTCCCCAAGTCCGCTTTTTCGGCTTGGCGATCGCAAGGACGAGGAGCAGGGTCAGGATCACCTCATGCGGCCGGATGGTCAGGGATCCCATCTGGGTCGCGAACTGGTTTTGGAAGAAGACGAAGTCGGTCAGGCCAAAGAAGAGCAAGGCCGAGGACAGCGGAAACCGCCATACCAATGCCGCCAGAAAGATCCCGACGAAGAGGAAGACGTAGCGCGAGATCGAGGGCCCGGTGACGCCGTGGGCGAGCGCGAGCTCGATTACGAAGATCGTCAGGGCGAACCCCGAGATCTTCAGCGTCCTACGGGCGCGCAGGGGTGGCGTCGACAGCCTGGGGGCGGTAATAGTGGGAATACTTGGCACTGTCGGCCTTGTCGAAATTGACGATCACGCCGACCGGGCCGTTGCTCAACATCGAGAACTGCCTACGCAGGTCGCGGGCCGCGTCGCGGGTCGTTTTGCCTAGGCCGCCTACCACCACGACCTCAGAGACGATCGGCACAAGTGCGAGCGCATCGCTCACCGCGGCGACGGCCGGGCTGTCGAGGATGACGGTGGTGAAATTGGATTGCAGCTCCTCGAGCACTTCGGACATGCGGTCGCTCTCCAGCAGCTCGGAAGGGTTCGGAGGAATCCGCCCGCTCGGCAGGATCGTCAGGTACCGGGGCTCGTCGAGGTTCGGGACCGGGGTCGGGAGTCTGATCAGTGACCGATCCAGTGGCGTTCCACTGAGCACGTCGGATAGGCCGGACGCCGGACTGCCGGTCACCTGGCGCAGATCGCTGCCCTTCCGCAGGTCGGCTTCGATGAGGACTACCTCGTCGCCCATTTCGGCCATCGTCGTGGCCAGACCACGTGCCACGGTGGACTTTCCGTCGCCCTCCTCGGGACTGATGACGAGGATCGAGTGGTGCGCGTCGCGATTGTCGACGTCGAAGAACCTGATGTTCGTACGCAAGACCCTGAAGGCCTCGCCCTCTTGCGTCTGGGTGCCAAAGCCCGACGGTTTGCGACTGAGGCCGGCGATCCGCCGGCTGGCCGGGATCCGCGCCAGCACGGGCACTCCGTAGAGTTCTTCCAGCTCCTCGCGCGAGCGAACCTTGCGGTCGACTTTCTCGAGCACGAACGCGAGCCCGAAGCCGAGCAGGGCACCGAGCACGATCCCCAGCGCGATGTTGCGGCTCGGATGTGGCGAAGAAGGGGAGGTCGGAACCGTCGCCTTCTGCACCAACTCTGCCCCGCCCGTCTGCAGCGCCTGGCTCAGCTTGAGCTGCACAAGCTGTTCCTCGAGCGCTTCGCCCTGAGGCGCTTCCCGCTGTTCTTCACTCAGGCTGGCCAGTGATTGTTCGGCCAATTCGATCGCTTCCTGAACCTGCGAGCGATCGGCACCGCGACGGAAGTCGATGTATGCCCGGGCATAGGCGTCGGCCCACTTGGCCGCCAATTCGGGTGATTGTTCGGTGACTTCGATCGAGACGGTGTTGCCTTCCTCGCTCGGATTGACGGCGACCGAGCCGTAGATCGCGCTGGCTATTCCCGGTTCGCCGAGATTCTTCGCCGCCCGTTCGGCGACCACCGGCAACGCGACCAGTTCGTTGTTCGTCATCGCTTCCCGGGTCGGATCAACGACGGCGGAAGTTTCTTCCAAGGCGGCCGGCGGCTGACGGAACAGGAGCGTGGCGGCGGCGCTGTATTCCTTGGGCTGGCGCAGCGTCAGGATGAAGGCCAGGATCGGGACGATGACAATCGCCTGGATGATGACCCATTTGCGCCTACGAACGATTGCCCAGGTCTGCTCCAAAACCCCTTTTTCGGGCTCGGAATAGGGGGCTTTGGGCGAGATCATGCTCATCTTTCAATGCTTATCGGCTGCGGAAGCGAATGAATCGAGTCCTGACCGTAACGGGCGAATCCTCCCAGATCGGATTCAGGCCCACATTAAAACGGCCCCTTCTTACGAGCCGGGATTTCTGCGCGGAACCAGGACCAATCTCTTGAACTCGGCGACGAGAACGCCATCCTGGTTCAGGACCCGCGTGTGGACCTTGACGGTGCCCCGATCGGGTTTCGACCGCGAGGGTCGCACGTCCAGCACCTCGGTCTCGCAGAAGAGCGTGTCGCCGTGGAAAACTGGGTTCGGGTGGCTGAGTTCTTCCGTCGCCAGATTGGCGATCGCCTTGCCCGAGACGTCGGATACCGACATCCCCAACGCAAGCGAATAGACCAGCGGCCCGACGACTACGTTGCGTCCCTGCTGGGATCCCGAGGCGTAGACATCGTTGATGTGCAGGGGATGGTGGTTCATCGTGATCAGACAGAACAGGTGATCGTCGGACTCGGTCACCGTCTTGGCCGGCCAGTGCTTGTAAAGATCTCCGACCTCGAACTCCTCGAGGTAGCGGCCGTAGGCATGGGCTCCTGATGCCTCGCGCTCGGCCTGGTCCGTGGTCAACTCGTACGTCTCGGTCATGCTCGGTCTTGCCTCCTCATTGGCGTGCGGCGCGGCACTCTATCGGCTGAACCGTCAGGGGGTCACCTCTTCTGATCGGTCGCCCTTTCGGGAGTGGCCCCGACCGATCTTCAGCGCCGCGTCAGCTTCTTTAGCTTTTTCTTCGTCTCCGGTGAGAGCCGGGCGCTGACTGCCCACCGCGTCTGGTAAGGAGCCAGGCGCAGGCGGGCCAGCGCGTAACCGCTGCCGCGCGGCACCAGCGTGGTCAGTGCGACGCTGTCCTCGTAGTCGGCGAGCTGGCGCTTGTAGCCCCCGGCCCCGGGTCCGAGGCAGACGAGGGAGTCGCCCCGTCCGATCGCGTCAGCCATCGCGTGAAGGGTCAGCACCATCGACGGCGAGAAGCGCGCCCAACGTTCGTCGAAACCGCTGCTCCAGCCACAGACCGATCCCCCCGCGGCGAGCAGGATGCTGCTCGCCACCGCACGGCCTTCTATCTCGATCGTGAAGAGGCGAAAACGGCCGCTCGGCGCCAGCTCGGCCCCGGCTTCGATCAGCATCGAGCGCAGGCCGTCGATCAGCGCGTTGGAGCGGCCCCGGTCCTCCCAGCGATCCCCGTGCAGGCGAATGAAGGCATCGACCCCGGCGGCGATCCCGTCGTCGCCTTCAGCAATCACGAAGCTCGCACCCTCGTCTTCGAGCCGGCGCCGCTTACGTTTCAGCTCGCGGCGGAACTTAGAACTCTTGCGACCTATCCAGGCCTCGTAGTCGCCGTCTCCAAAATCGACCATCGGCAGCGGTATCGCGGCCGTCGAGTGCTGCCATGGCGTGCGACCGGCCCAAGATCCCGCCAGCGAAGCCACTCCAGTCGTCTCGAGGATGTCCTCGAAGCGCAACCAAGAAAGTGGCGGCGAGAGGGCCGAGAGGCCGTCAGCCAAGGCCTTCACGACTTCGGTCGCCCGCTCACCCACGACCAGCGGCCCTACCGGCGGCGAGAGCTGGCCGGTGAGGATTTCGTAGCGCCCCCCACCGAGCGAGCAGATCGGCGCGACCGCCAGAAGCTCCGCCCCGTCGGACACGGCGACGACGCGAAGCTCGGCGCCGGGCGGACGCGCGTGTCGCCACCAGGCGAGCATCCAAGCGGGTAGACCGAAGGGCTTGCCTAGCGCGGTCGCGAGCGCGTCCCAGCCCTCGCCAATCTCCCCCAGGTCTGCCTCGTCATCGATGATCCTCACCTCGAGCGGCATCCGCCGCGATGCTAGAGACTTCTCGCCGCACAGGCGGGAAGTCTCGCCGGGCGCACGAGGCAGTTCGCCGAAGATGCCGGAGACCGACGACGCGGCCGACTCAGTGCACTTTGCGCAGGCGGGCGCGCTGCTCTTGTTTTTCGACCACCTGGGTGACCAGCTTGACCACGTTGGAGTCGCCGGTCGCCTTGATGTGGCCGGTCTCGACCGCCCGCCGGTAGCTGGCGAGGGTGCCTTTCTCGGCCAGCTGGTTGAACTGCGGGCGGTCAATTTCGACCAGCACCCGCTCGTCCTGGGCGAGGTCTTTGCTGATCTTCAGGGCGGGCAGTTCGACCCGGTAGAGCTGGATGTCGTGTTTGGCGCGCAGTTGCAGGCCGAAGACCAACTTCAGGTTGGCCAAAGCCGGGACTTCCGCCTGGAAGCGCTCGATCGCCGTGCGGATCAAGTCCGGGGTCGATGAAGACATGCGCGCCTACCCGACCTAGATCTTGTTCCGCTGGAGGATCTTTTTGCCGATCACCATGCGCTGGATCTCGGAGGTACCCTCGCCGATCAGGAGCAACGGGGCGTCGCGGTAGAGGCGCTCGATCTCGTACTCCTTCGAGTAGCCGTAGCCACCGTGGATGCGGAACGCGTCCTCGACGTTTTCCTTGCCCGTCTCCGAGGCAAGGAGCTTCGCCATGCCCGCCTCGAGGTCGGAGCGCTCGCCGGCGTCCTTCATCCGCGCCGCTTTGCGGGTGACCAGGCGGGCCGCCTCGAGGCGCGTCGCCATGTCGGCGAGCTTGAAGGAGATCGCCTGGTGCTCGGCGATCGGCTTGCCGAAGGTCTTGCGCTCCTGGCTGTATTTCAGCGCCAGCTCGAGCGCCCGCTGGGCGATGCCGACGCCGCGCGCGGCGACGTTGACGCGGCCGACCTCGAGCGCGTCCATCATCTGCGAGAACCCCTTGCCGACGCCGTCGGGGCCGCCGAGCACGCGGTCGGGCGGGCACTTGTAGCCGTCGTAGACGAGCTCGGTGGACTCGACGCCCTTATAGCCCATCTTCTTGATCTTCGGTGGCACCGTGAGGCCCGCAAACTTGCCCTCGTTGACTTCCTTCCAGGGCTCCTTCTCGGTGATGAAGCAGGTCATCCCCTTGTAGGGCGGATCGGCTTTGGTGTCGTTCTTCATCAGCACGAAGACGACGCCGGAGCCGAGCCCGTTGGTGACCCACATCTTCTGGCCGTTCAGCTCCCAGTTGCCGTCGGCGTCCTCTTTGGCGGTGCCCTTGATGCCCTGGACGTCGGAACCGGTCTCCGGCTCCGAGAGCGAGAAGGCGGCGCGGATCTCGCCGGTCGCCATCTTCGGCAGGAAATACTCTTTCTGCTCGTCGGTGCCGAACTTCATCAGCAGGTAGGAGCCGATGAAGTGCGTGTTGACGACTCCCGAGATCGAGATCCAGCCGCGCGAGAGCTCCTCGACGATCAGCGCGTAGGTCGCCAGGTCGAGGCCCATGCCGCCGTACTCTTCCGGGATCGTCACCCCGAACAGCCCGAGCTCCTTCATCTGCTCGACGATCGGCTCGGGGAACGAATCCTCGTGGTCGTAGTGCTCGGCGTTCGGGATGATCTGCTCGTCGGCGAACTGACGCACCATTTCCACGATGGCTTCCTGCTCGTCGGTCATTTCGCGGTACGCGGAGGTATCTACGGCCATGGCTCCTCTGCCTGTCGTTTGAAGTGTCAGCCCAGGATACCGGCGATGTGCGGTATTCCACTCATTGGGCGGTCCGGGCGCGAGCGGGCCTGGCTACTGGCGGCCGGAGCCGTCGGCGGCCTTCTTCGCCCGCTTCGCCTCGAACATCTCGGCGTCGGCGGCGGCGACGAGGTCCCATAGCTCCGGTTCCTCGCCCCCCGCGCTTTCGGCGAGGCCGAGGCTCAGGGAGAGCTTCCACGGTCGCTCCGCCTCGAGGTTGCGCTCGGCCAGCTTGCCTTCGACCCGGGCGATCAGGCTCGGCGCCGCCTCGGCCGCGCCGCCGACCAGCAGGGCGCAGAACTCGTCACCGCCGAGCCGGGCGACCAGGTCGGAGGCGCGCAGGGTGGAGCTGAGGACGTCGGCGACTTCGATCAGCGCCCGGTCGCCGGCGTCGTGGCCGAAGTCGTCGTTGATCGGCTTCATGTTGTCGAGGTCGGCGTATACGACCGAGAGCGGCAGGCCGAGCCGCCGGGAGGCGCGCAGCAGGCGTTCGCCGAGCATCTCGAATCCGCGCCGATTCGACAGGCCGGTCAGCTCGTCGCCGATCGCCAGCGAGAGCGAGGCGACCTCGGCCTCGACCATAGCCGCGAATTCGGCCAGCGCCTCGGCGTCGAAGTCGGCGGCGGCGCGCGGCTTGTCGTCGATCACGCAAAGCGTGCCGAGCGCCTCCCCTCCCGGCCCGGACACCGGATGGCCCGCGTAGAAGCGGATGTTGGGGTTGCCGGTGACCAGTGGGTTGTCGTGGAAGCGGTCGTCCTCGCGCGCGTCCGGGATCACGGTCGTCTCCGGATCGAGGATCGCGTGCGAGCAGAACGAGATCGCCCGCGGGTCTTCTTTGCCCGGCGCGCCGACGTCTGACTTGAACCATTGGCGGTCGGCGTCGACCAGCGTGAATGTGGCGATCGACGTGCCGAAGACCCGCTGGGCGAGCCGCGTGATCCGGTCGAAGCGCTCCTCCGGCTCGGTGTCGAGCAGGTTCAGCGCGTGCAGGGCGCCGAGGCGGCGCTCCTCGTCATCGGGTTTCGGCGCTTCCCTCACTTACCGAATTCTAGGAGTTGGACCCCACGTCCAGACCGGGAAGTACGAATCTGTACATATTTCGCCGCGCCCCGACAAGAGATTCAGCCGCACGACCGGTGGACGATCCGAGGCCCTTCCTGGGCTCGGGGACCGCGTCTTCTCGGTGGCAGCTACGTAAAGGCGATAATCGCCCTAATGCACCCCCTGACCGTCAGCGCGGTGATCCCGACCTATAACCGGGCGCGTCTGCTGCGACGCGCGATCGACTCGGCGCTGGCCGGACTAGGCCCTGACGACGAGGTGCTCGTCGTCGATGACGGCTCCACCGACGACACCGGCCCGCTGGTTGAAGGCTACGGCGATCCCGTGCGACTGCTCCGAATCGTTCACGGCGGCGCCGGAGCGGCTCGCAACGCCGGCTTCGCGGCGGCGCGCGGTCCGCTGGTCGCCTTCCTCGACAGCGACGACGAGTGGTTCGCCGACAAGATCGAGTTGCAGCGGAGATTCATGGAGGCGCGCCCCGACGTTCTCTACTGCTGCGGCGACTTCGGCGTGCGGACCGAAGGCGGACTCGAGTTGCGCCGCTCACTGCCGCTCTGGCTCGATCACGGGCAGACGCTGGCGGCCGAGTTCGGGCCCGGTCTCCCCTACTCGACGAACGTCCCGCTGCCCGCCGGCCGCGAGGACTTCCAGGTCTACGTCGGCGACTTCTATCTCGAGGAGATGCGCAACGGATTCGTCGCAGCCTTCACCGCGATGGTCCGCAAGCCCGATGCAGGTGAAGAAATGGGCTTCGCCGAAGACCTTCCCACCTGTGAGGAGTGGCCCGCATTCGGGCGCCTCGCCGGGCGTGGAATCGGCGCCGTATTCGACACCGAGCTGGCCTGGCAGCACGGCCACGGCGGCCCCCGACTGACCGAGGCATCGATGGACGTCTGGGCAGACGCCTGGGCGGCGAGCCTGCGCCGCGTCTGGGGAACTGACACGGAGTTTCTGGCAGCACACTCTTCCGACTACGAGCGGGCGCTGGCGGACGCGCGGATTGTGAAGGCGGTCGCGCTCGCTCGGGCCGGCGGCTGGGAGCAGGCGACAGCGGCGCTCTCCCTCACCCTCCGAGACCCGCTCGGGACCGTCCGGCTCACCCGGCGACTGCTCGGCCGGCGACGTCGTGCGAAGGCGATCCGGAGAGCGTCGAACGGCGGAGGCTGAGCCTCGCCATATGATTTCGCTGCCTTAATCGATGCGTCTCATCCCATTCGACTCCATTTCGACCGCTGACAGCTGGGCCTGGGCAGAGCTCGCCGAGCGCGCGGCCACTCCCAATCCTGTCTACGAGCCCGAGTTCGTCTCGGCGGCCGCCACGGCCGCCGATGCCGAGCTGCCGAGCCTGCTGGTGGCCGAGCGGGGCGGCAGATGGATCGGCTGCCTTCCTGTGCAAACGGTCGGTCCCTTCGGTCTCTCGAACTGGCGGCACTCGTTCTCGCCGATCGGCACGCCACTCGCGGATCGCGGCGCCGTGGAGGAGTTCGCGACCGCCCTGGTCGGCCGTTTCGGCGGCCTCAACAGGGCCCGCTTTCTGCTCCTCCGGGACGCGGGCGAGGGAGAGACCACCGAGGCGATCCGTGCCGCGGTCTCGAGATCGCGGCGGCTCGCGACGATCCTCGAGAAACAGGTCGAGCGGGCGGCACTGCGGCGCGGAGACCACGACCCGACGGCAAAAATCAAGCCCAAGCGGCGCAAGGACATGGAGAAGAAACGGCATCAACTTGCCGAGGAGCTGGGCCACGAGCTCGCCGTGGTCGACCGCTCGTCGGACCCCATCGCGGTGGACGACTTCCTCCGCATCGAGGCGGCCGGCTGGAAGGGAGCCGGTGGTACGGCGATGCAGAGCGCGGGACAGGGCGATGCCTTCCGGGCGCTCTGCGAAGGCTACGCCGCCGCCGGTCGACTACAGCTACTGGCGCTGGAAGCCGACTCGCGACCGGTCGCGATGATCTGCAACCTCGCCATGGGCAACGAGCTGTTCAACCTTAAGGTGACCTACGACGAGGAGCTACGGCGCTTCGCGCCGGGCATCCAACTCGAGATTGAGACGATGAGGATCTTCGCCGAGAGCCGCACCGAGGAGGTCTTTGATTCGTGCGCTGATCCCGGCAATGAGCTCCTCAACCGATTGTGGCCGGACCGCGTGCGGGCAACGACGATGCTGATCGGCCCCGGCGGCCCCGGCGGCAGGGCCATCGGAGACGTGCTGGAGCGGCTGGTCCATCAGCGAAGCAGGCGACGCCTCGTGCTGCCGCCAGCGTCCTGAAGGGCCCCCTTCGCCCGCATTGTGACGTTCCAGATCCCGGCGCCCCCGCTTTGACATAGATTCCGCCGCGTCAAAGAAAGCAGGAGGAGCCTTGAGACACCCCAGAGATTTCTTTCACCCGTTGGCGATTGGCGCGCCCGAGCCGCTGCGGGAGATCCCGGTCACGCCGTCGCGGATGATCCATTTCCTCGACTTCTCGAACCCGAAAATGGTCGCCAAGGCGAGTGACATCGCCAAACAGACCGACATTCTGCTCGGCAACCTGGAGGACGCGGTGCCGGTCGACCGCAAGGAGTCGGCCCGCGCCGGGCTGATCCAGGCGGCCAAGGAGTCCGACTTCGGCACGACCTCGCTGTGGACCCGGGTCAACTCGCTGGAGAGCCCTTGGATCCTCGACGACCTCGAGCAGCTGGTCGGTGAGATCGGCGACAAGCTCGACGTGATCATGGTGCCGAAGGTCGAGGGCGCCTTCGACATCCACTACGTCGACCGCCTGCTGGCCCAGCTCGAGGCGAAGGCGGGCCTCGAGCGCCCGATCCTGATCCACGCGCTGCTGGAGACGCCGCAGGGCGTCGTCAACGTCGAGGAGATTGCCTTCGCCTCGCCCCGCATGCAGGGCATGAGCTTCGGCCCGGCCGACCTCGCCGCGGCACGGCGGATGAAGACGACCCGCGTCGGCGGCGGCCACCCCGGCTACCTCGTGCTGAACGACCCACCCGACCTGGAGAACCCCGAGGAGGGCCGCGTCTCCGCCCAGCAGGACCTCTGGCACTACTCGATCGCCCGCATGGTCGACGCCTGCACCTCGGCCGGGATCCTGCCGTTCTACGGCCCCTTCGGCGACATCAAGGACGTCGCCGGCTGCGAGGCCCAGTTCCGCGCCGCCTTCCTGATGGGCTGCGTCGGCGCCTGGTCGCTGCACCCGGTCCAGATCGGCATCGCCAAGAAGGTGTTCAGCCCGCCGCCGGACGAGGTCGCCTTCGCCAAGAAGGTCCTGGAGGCGATCCCCGACGGCCGCGGCGTCCACATGATCGACGGCAAGATGCAGGACGACGCGACCTGGAAGCAGTGCAAAGTGATGGTCGAGCTGGCCGAAATGCTCGCCCAGAAGGACCCCGAGCTGAAAGAGGCGTATGGCTTCTGACGGCCCCGCGCCGTCGCACGGCGTCGTCTGCCTCGGCAACGACGCCGTGCTCGATTGGACGATCGCCTTCTGTAAAAGCGTCCATCTGCACGACCCCGAGCTGCCACTTACCCTGATCCCGTTCGATGACCGGGTCGAGAAGACCAAAGCGGTCCTCGACCGATACGGATACGGCCTCTACGAAGGTCCGATGCTCACCCAGATGGATGCCGTCGGAGAAAAGTATTTCCCCGATGGCGGCCACGTGAAGCAACACATCATGCGCAAGTTCTGCGCTTGGGACGTCTACGATGAGTTCCTCTACCTCGACTGTGACATGGTCGTCGTAGCGTCGCTCGCCCCTTACTTCCCGATGCTGGCGGGCTTCGGCGCCGATTTCGTGCACTTCGCGACCGACATGGTGCAGGTCTACCGCGAGGGACCGCTGCGCGACCGGATGGTCGCCGTGCATGGCGCGGCGGGCTTCAACAGCGGCGCGTTCATGGGCCGGCGTGGCGATCTGAGCGCGGAGGAGATTTCCCGTCGCGCCGACGAGGCGGCCGACCTGCGGCCCGAATTTGTTGACAACCTCGAGCAGACCCTGATCAATTACTGCGTCGATGTCTCCGACCTCAAGCAGGCCGACGCGACCGAGGCCAACGACGCGCGGGTCGTCGCCGGCGCATTGATGCGGCTGGTGAATCGCGATGGACGGCTGATACTCGACGATCGGCGCGTCCCCTACTCGGGGCGGCCGGTGAGCGCGATCCACTGGGCCGGCTACGGGCTGGGGCCACTGATGCCCTATCGGAAGATCTTTCTCCGGTACCGCTTGGCGGACACCGAGCCCGGCCTGCGGCTGCGCTACCGACTGGAGGCGTGGGCCAAGGAGGCCGGTCAGATGACGCCTCGGCACACCTACCACTCCCTGCGCGCGGCGCCCTACCGGCTGCGCGGCTGGCTGTCGGCCCGCGGCCTCGCGGAGTGGCACGGAAGCGAGACGAAGTGAACGGCTCCGCCGCCGCGAACCGGCGCGTCTTCGAAGCGGTTGCTCCTACCTACGACGATCTCGCGCTGAAGCCGGCGGAGCGTGTCGTGCTCGGCCGCTTCTCCGCCACCTGGTCCGACTCCGAGATGCTCGACCTCGGTGTCGGCGCGGGCCGCACCGGCTGGACCTTCGCACCGCTCGTGAAACGCTACGTCGGCATCGACTACGCACCGCCGATGGTCGAGCGCGCGCGGCGGCTGATCGGCGAGGAGGCGAACGTGACGATCGAGATCGGCGACGCCCGCGACCTGAGCGCGATCGAGGGCACCTTCGACTTCGTCCTGTTCAGCTTCAACGGGATCGACGCGGTCGGCCACGAAGACCGGCTGGCGATCCTGCGGGCGGTCCGTGCCAAGCTGAAGCCGACCGGCCACTTTCTCTTCTCGACCCACCAGCTCGGGGCGCTGCCGCTCGACCGACGAAAGGACCGCGACCCGGCCCGGCTGGCCTCGATCCTCTATCGCGCCTACGCCGCTGTCGACGACTTTCGCCACGGCCGCCAGGCTGACCGGGTCAACGCGAAACTCGACCTCCCCGCCGCCCGCGAACGCGGTTGGACGACGATCGCCCGGGGCCACAATTTCTCGGTCGAGGACTACTACGTCGACCCCGAGTACCAACTCGACCAGCTTCGCGAGTGCGGACTGGAGGCGATCACCGTCATGGACACCGCGGGCAACGAGGTCGGCCTACCGTTCGGAGGGCGCGACCCCTGGCTCGACTACCTCTGCCGTCGGCTGCCTGGAAACGGCGACTAGGAGGGCGTCTTGACCGTCTCGCGAAGACGGATCAGCTCGGCATCGACAAGCTTGTGGAAAGCGCGCTGGGCAACCGGCGGGCGCAGAGTGTGGTCGGAGCCAGGCAGGGTCGCGAAGTCCACCCCGGGACGTGGGGGAACTTGCCAGGCGAGCCCGTCAGCCTCGACCTCTTCGCCAAGCGGCTCCTTCGCCGAGAAGGCCAGCAGGGTGTGCTTGCCGCGGGCGCTGAGCCGATCGAGGTCGGCTTCGATCCCGCTCAACAGGCGGGGGGCGCGCGAGTTACCGAGCGTGTGCAGCAGACCGAGCGCCGCGGTTCGTGCGAGTGATCTTATGAACGCCAGGACCTTCCCCCGCTCGACCTCGCCCCGGACCAATCTGCGCCAGTAGTTCCCTTCACGCGCGCGACCGACGCCGAGGCGGGCCGCCCGCCGGCTGAGGAGATCCGGGTGCCAGCGGAGGGCGCCAGCGTTGACCGCGAAGACTCCGGCGACGCGTTCGTCGGCGACAGCGGCCTGAAAAGCCCAATAGCCGCCCGCGCAGAGACCGACAAGTAGGAATCGCCGGCCCCGGCCACGCCGTTCGAGCTCGTCGAGCAAGCCACGGACCTGGTCGATGTAGCGAGACGCGTAGAAGTCGCCGACTTGCAGCGTTCCGGCGGCCTCGCCGTCGGCCTCGCCGATCCCCTCGAGATCGACGCGCAAAGAAGTCAGCCCCAACGCCGCCCAGTCGCGGGCGGTCTCCGTCCAGAGCCTGCTCGGCCCCACCATGCGCACCGCCCCCGCGTTGAGGAAGACCGCGCAGAGGTCACCGTCGCCTTCAGCCGCGCCCACTGGCTCAGCGACGATGCCGACGGTTCGCCCCCAGGGCGCCGACAAAGTCACCGCGGTCTCCCGCACTGCTCCCCCACGGAGGATGACCGGGGTTCCATCGGGTGACGGCACCACGGGCTCACTCGCGGACCTCGTCAGGGCGGGCAACTCGTCCAACCAGGCCTCAAAGCGGGCCGCCACCGCATCCGACAGCACGGCGCGCTCCGGGTGGGAGACGAAGTCTCCCCAGCCGGGGCCGGGCGCCGACTCGACCGCCACGCCGGCGCCACCCAGGCGGTCGAGGAGCTTGGCATCGACCGGGATCCCGTCGCGATCAAAGGCGAGCACCCGGCTCAGATCGCCGACCCGCTCGCCCGGCGCCAGCCTTGAGAGCCCCTCGATCGTTCCTGCCGAGAGGCCGAACCCGGCGGCTTCGAGCCATCCCTCGGCGATGCCGGGGTCGAAATCGGGGTCGGAGGTCCAGGATTGCAAAGAGGCAAAAGCTCGGGTCTCACGCAGGAAACGACGGCCGCTGCCGGGCACTCCCCACAGCGCCATCGCTGCGATCGGCGCGCCTTCGCCTGCTGCTTCGAGTCCGAGGAGGCCGCCCAGGCCTAGGCCGAGCGCGACCACAGAGGCGCTACCGGCAGCTACCGCCAACCATCCGGCGGCCACGATTATGGCCGTCACCCAAGCCTCGACCAACCCCTCGTCGGAGGGCCGCCCGTCGCTGTTGCCGGTCGCGGGAAGGTCGATGCGAAGCGTCTGATGACCGGCGGCGACGAGGCGTCGCGCCCAGCCTCGACGGGCGCGATAGGAAGCGACATCCTCCCAGCCCCAAGGCGGGCAGATCAGCACCGGCGGAAGCGCCTCGGTACCGACGGCCGGTGCGTCGTGGACGGCGAAGATCGTCGTGTCGCCGGCACTGAGGTGGAAGGGATTGGAAATTGCCATCGGCGGGACGCTAGGCGATCCGTGCGCTGAGGAGACCTCGTAGATTGAGCGCGGAGACCGCCACAGCGCTCCCGGGCTCGGCCGTGACGTCGGGGTGGAGCATCATCCGCCGCTCGACATTCGGCTCAAGGCAGAACCACGAATCCTTGGCCACGTACCCCTGCGCCTCGACCCGGGCCGCGTGCAGGAAGCTGCGGGAGCGCAGACGTACCTCGATCGCGCCTCCAGCGTCTGCCGCCGCCTCTAGCTCGAGACCGAGACTCTCGGCCGAGCGCGCCGCCGCCGAGCGGCCGGCGGGGAAGAAGACCGCCTGCGAGATCGGCGCTCCAGCGCCCTCTGCGTCCTCACGCTCGAGCGAGGCGACGATCAGGGTCTGGGCCGGGGGGCCAAACCGGTACGCCCAGGACGCGTCGACAAAACGGCCCAGCATGCCCTCCAAATCCTGGCTGACGCCAGCGTGGGGCTCGAGACGAAGCCGTTCCGAGCACTCGCCCACCTGTCGCTCGCCGTCGGCGTAGAGGCCGATACGCAGGATCGCGGCCAGCGGATCGGGACCGTCGTTGGCAACGTGGACTCCGATCCCCGCCAGACCCTCGTCGGTGAGCCATACGGCCGTCGGGGCGAGAACGTTGCGCAGCGCCCGCAATGCCTGCTTCGACACGCCGGATTGATCCACCAGGCCCCACCCCGCCCCCGGCACCAGGTCGCGCAACCAGAGCACCAGCGCACCGCCGCAGGGTGAGTCGGTCCGCCGCCACTCGCCGAGGACGGCCGTCATCACTTCGGCCGAGGTGGCGCGCGATAGCTCCAGGTATCGCGCGTGGTCGTAACGGCGAAGCTCGCCCGGGTCGACGCCGAAGAGCTCGCGTAGGTAGTGGTCACGGACATCGTCGAAGTCCCAACCGGTACCGGCGTCGCGCGGCACGCCCGCCTTCCAGCGCGGGTGGTGGACGACGGCCTCGGAGGGCGCGTCGGGAAAGACGGACTCGACCCCGGCTCGGTCAGGGACGTTCGCGAAGGCAAGGCACTCGGCGGCGAACCGCACGCCGGCCAGACGGGCATCGGCGAGCGGCCGACGGTAACCGCCGACGCCGTAGTAGTTGGCAACACCGCGACCTGGAAGAAAGGGGCGCTCGCCGCCGCTCGGTGCCGAGGGCACGTAGATCGCGTCGGCGCCCGAACGGTCGAGCGCATCGGGCAGCAACTCGCCGAAAAGCTCGCCTCGGCCCATCTCCGGATCGAGCCCGAGCATCGCCACCTGTTGCTCGACCTCGCTGTTGCCGCAGACGACCGCGAGACTCGGGCGCCCGGCGACGACGGCAAGTGCTTCGTCGGCCTCCCGTTCGACCACCGCGCGGAACTCCTCGTCGACGATCGGGTAATCGAGATTGGCGAACATGAAATCCTGCCAGACAAGTATCCCGAGCTCGTCGCACAGGTCGTGAAAATCAAGCGACTCATAGGTCGCGGTCCCCGGGACGCGGATCATGTTCATGCCGGCATCGCGGACACGCTCGAGAGCTGCCCGGAGGCGCTCACGTCCGGATGCCATCCGGACGAAATCGTCGGGGGTCCAGACCGCTCCGCGAGCGAACACGCGTACCCCGTTGACGTGTAGGTCGATTCCGTCTCGGCCCAGGTCGTGCCCGGCATCGGCCCCGACGGCCAACTGGCGAAAGCCCACCCGGCCGGCATCGATCCCGACCTCGCCCCCATCACCGGCGACGCGCAGGCGAACCGCGTGTAGGGCCGGCGCGCCGTGGGTGTGAGGCCACCACCGTGACAGCCCGGAGAGGCGAACCTCGCCGCTCAACTTCACCGCGGTCCCGGAGGCGGCGACCACCTCCAAGGGGCGATCCGCACCGACCCCCCCGCCGATCACGACATCTGCCGCCGAGACCTCGAACCCGCCTAGGCCGCGCAGGGTCGCCGCGACCGAGAGGACGCTGTCCTCGCCTTCGCATCGCGTCCGAAGCCGCAGGCCGACGACCGCGAGGGCTCGGCGGCGCTCGATCCAGACCGGACGCCACGGCCCGACTGCCGCCGGCCCCGGTGCGAATCCCGGGCAACGGCCGAGCAGCATCGTCCGGTGGAATCGCAAACGGTTGTCAACCACCTTGGTGCGCCAGCGGGCGCGCGGTTGACGTTGCCTTCCGAGCCGCGGAGCGAGCGCGAGGCAGCGGATCGCCAACTCGTTCCCCCCTACCCGCAGGGAGGGCCCGACGTCAATCGCCTCGCCGGCGAACATCGACTCGCCCGCGCCGATGCGCACGCCGTTCAGGAATACCTCATGGACGGTGGCGACTCCATCGAGCCGCAGGAGGACCTGCTCGCCCACGGCCGCCGGAGCCGCATCGAACTCGGTGCGAAACCACCAGTCCTCGGCATCGAAGTCGTGTACGTCGCCGAAATCCCACCGCCCTGCATCCCGCAGCGCCCCCGCCGCGGTACCTGGGACGGCGGCCGCGACCCAGTCGAGTCCCGCGGTGTCCCGCGGCAATGGGCAGTCGTTCGGCGCGCAGGGGGCGACCTGCCAGCCTGCGTCCAGATCCTGACGCTCGTGCCCTTGGACCTGGACCGCGCCCGGAGCGAGCGGTAGTTCAGGCGAGCGCACGGTCCAGCTCCGCGAAGCCGACGGACCAGGCGCTCGCAAGCGCCTCCACCATGGGCGCAGGGTCGAAATCGCGTCGCCGGGCGAGCTTGAACGAGAGCGCCTTACAGCCCGCGACGATTTCCCGCATCGGCTCGACGGCCGCGGCGCCGGCGTCGCCCAAGACCCAGAGGACGTGCGCGGCACCGACCTCGAAGGCCGAGCCGACCATCCGCACCGTCGCGAAGGCATAGTCGTGGTAGCGCTTAGCGTCGCCCACCAGCAAGTTGGGCAACTCGGCGGCGAGCGCATCGCCAAAATGCTCGAAGGGATTGTCGGAGGGGCGCCGCGCGACCTGGACCCGCAGCAACTCACGGGCGGCCGCGCGCAGCTCGTCGCCCTCGAGGCGCGGTCCGGCGTCGAGCCGCAACAGCTCCGTATAGGGCGGCAGCATGGCGTCGGAGTACTCGCGCCCGAGCCGGAAGACGCCTCGGTAATCCTCCCCGCCCAGCTCGAAGTAGCCGTCACCGTGGAAGTAGCGAAGAGTCTCAGATTCGCGATCGATCGCCTCGGCGATCACCGAACTCTTCACGTGTGCCTTGCCATAACTGGTGGCGGCGGTGTCAGGCAGATGGAAAGAGTCGAGCTCGACGATCATCGTCCGCCCCTTCGCGATCTGCTCGGCGATCTGCTCGGGTAGCGGCCGGTAGGGCTGCATCTCGTGGATGTCGATGCCGTAAAGCGCCTCGACATCCTCGGGGCGCGGCTTGAAGAAGGTCCATTGGTCGCCCTCGAAATCGACCGGCAGCACGCAGCCCATCATCGCCATGGGGTCCGCGCCGATCGCGTGGACGAACTCGATCAGGATGTCGGTGTAGCAATTCGTTTCGGGATAATCGCGGTCCGGTCCGTGGAGTAGATGGCGGTCGTAAGTCGCCGGATCGAGCCCGAGTAGGCTGACGGCGCCAGCGGGCGCGGTCGCCATCAGAGCCCCAACTCTCCTCTCACGGCCGCCGGCCACCGGTCTTGGTCGAGGCCATGTCGGCGGACGAGTGCCAACGTGATCCGCTCGAGGCCGAAGCCGAGGCAGGCGGTGTGGGCGGTCCGCTCGGCTCCGTCCACCGCGTCGATCTCGATCCCGTAGACCGAGGAGAAGTGATCCTGGTGGTAGTTGAAGGAGGCGATCGCGGTCGGCTCCGGCCCGGCGATCGGCACCAGGATCTCGAACTTCAGCTCCTGGGCCCGCTGACTGCGGGCGAGCAGCCGGCCGGCGCGGCCGAAGAAGGGGTCGCTGGCCACATCGGGTGTGGCATCGAGGCCGACCGAGCGGAACAAAGAGAGTGCGCGGTCTCGCCAACGGTCGCGCCACTCCACCACGGCCTCTGGCTCACCGATGCGGACGATCTCCCGCTGATGAAATGCCTGCAGGCGAGCGGGATCGCCGGCGGGCTCGTGTCGGAAGACGTACGTCCCCCCAGCGTCGACGATGACGCCGCCGGGGGCCAGCGCGCCGCGCGCCGCCACCGCCGGGTAGACCGGATAGCAGGCCGCGGGCTTCAACACGAGGTCGGTCATCCGCTGATAGTCTGACCAATCCTCGTGCGCCTCGGCCAGTTGCTCCTGTTCGGTCGCCTGCTGCTGGTCGCCCTCAAAGGAGAAGACCGTGCAAGCGAGGTGCGGGAAGGACCTGAGGTACCCCAGGTCCTCCATCTGGCGACGCGGCAGAAGGGGCGGGAAGACCATGTGCTCGGGGGATTCGCTCTCGCTCACCGCGGTCACCGTGGCATCGAATCCGAGTCGCACCCGCTCGAAAGCGTCTCCCCGTCCGTAGACCCCGGGGACGCCGCACTCGATCAAGTAGCCGGCACCGACCAAGTCACGAAGGAACTCATCCTGCTCCGGCGTGCCGGGACGAAAATCGGCCATGAGTGCGGCCCTCAAACTTCCTTGGCGATCAGTAAGAGGCTCGCGTCGGTGACGTGGATTCGCTCGTTGGCGACCATCAGCCGCGCCGACATCGCGTCGCGTAGGTGCCTCCCAACGCTGAACGGAGTGTCGTTCTTGTATCCGACGATTCCGCAGACGCCGAGCGCCTCCTGACAGCAGCGCGGAGCTTGTTCGGAGGCCGCGATCTTCAGATTGTTGAAGCGCAGGATGGTTGCCATCTCATGCAACCGCGACCGTTCGCCGGCACGCAGGTCACAATACTCGCGCAGCGCCAGCGCGACCTCCGCTCGCAGCAGCGAGAGTTCGCTCATCAACTCGGAGAGATGGATCGCGGCTGGGAGCGGCTCGCCCGCGTTCCGCTTCGCCGCGGCTTTGACGAAGGCGCGCGCGCGGTCAAAGGCATCAGTGGCGATCCCCAGCCAGACGTGAGACCAAAGGACATGAGAGACGGGGGTCATCGTCTCCGCCGAGACGGTCGCGAAGTCGACTGGCAGGATCTGCTCGGGCGCGAACCTCGCGGTGGCGACGAAGCCGGGGGAGCAAGTGCCGCGCATCCCAAGCGGATCCCAGGTTCCCTGAGGTCGCATCTCCATCTGGTCGCGGCGAGTGAGCGTTGCCACCTGGTCGCCAGGTCTCGCGTCAGGCGCGCGACGAGCGGTGGTCAGGAAAGCGTCGGCGTGTTCGCCATAAGAGACCGTCGGCGCCTGCTTCTCGAAGCTGGCGCACCCGTCGGCTCCAATCTCCGACACCGCCGTGACGGATTTACCCATGTCACCACCCGTACCAACCTCGGAGGTGATCGAGGCGATCAGATGCTGCTCGGCGACGATCTCCCGGAGGTAATCGTCGAACCAAGCCGTTCCCGCGCCGTGATCGACCAGGCAAGCGACCTGGATCTGATGCATCGCGAAGACCATTCCGGAGGCGCCGCAGCGACGGCCAAGCTCGAAGCAGGCGCCCGCGACCGCCGCCAGCCCCGCACCGCCGCCACCGCTCTCGGCCGGGACAAGAGCCGAGAGAGCCTCCACCTCGCGCAGGGCAGTGAGAGTCTCATGAGGGAAGCGGGCTTCCTTGTCGACCGCCTCGGCGTTGGACGCGGCGACCTCGATGGCGATGCGGCGGATGCTGTCGAGGAAGTCCGCGTCGACCTCACTGCTGACCTTCACGCAGCCACTCCGATTTCCTGTAGGGCAGCGGCGATCGAGTTGATGCTCTCGAAGACGCTGCGCCGCAGCATGGAGTCAAGGAATTCGACATCGAAAGTGTCCTCCAGAGCCACCATCACGTTTACGCTGGCGTGCGACGTCATCCCCGCCTGGTAAAGGTCGGTGTCGTCAGTGATCCCGCTCATTTGCACGGACAGATGAGCGTGCTCTCTGATCACTTGACGGATCTGGTCCTTCATCGATGCCCTTTCGACCTGACGATATGCAAACTTGGCGGCGGACGAGACCGGTCAGACGCGACAATCTATGCGATGACCACGATTGCCGCCGCAAAGCCGCCATCATGACTAAGGCTTAGGGCCAGTTGGGAACCTTCTGCTTCGGCAAAGAGCTCACTGGCGCGGTCGGAGAGAGCCAGGGTGACGCCGCCTAAATCGTCGTCGACCACCTCGATCTGGGTCAGACGTACTCCCTCCCCCGCTCCGGGCAGTGCCTTGATCGCCGCCTCCTTGGCGGCGAAACGGGCCGCCAGGCGCTCGGGTTCGACCCGTCCCGAGGGACCGCGGCAGGCGTCCACCTCCGAGTCGGTATATACGCGGCGCAAGTAATGGTCGCGGTGGGAGCCATCAAGGCTCGCTGCCACCGAGGCTACGGAGACGAGATCGATACCCACTCGCAAGGCCATCTCCTCAGATTATCTGCTCCGTCGAGCAGAATCGGGACGAGCGCGACCTGGAGATCACCGCGTCCGCTGACCGCCGCCTCACGGCGCTCGCAAGCCAGCTGGCAGTAGGCGCGTTATATGTACATGGCGACCACGGGAAAATGGATATCGGCCGAGGACTTGGAGGCGGCGGACCGAGCTCCTATTTTCGTCATCGCCCCCGACCGGAACGCGCGGGCGCTGATACTCAGCCTGCTCGACGACGCCGGCCAGCCGCCCGACGAGGTCGTGACCGAGCGTCTCGCGCTCGCCGACCTGCTGCCTGATGAGACCGCGGTGGTGATCGTGACTTGCGACGTCGACCGACCTGGTGAAGTGACGGCGCTACGCCGGCTGAGCCGTGCGGTCAGGGAGGCGCCCATCCTCGTGGTGTCGCCGCGCTCGACGGCAACGGCGGTACGCCGCACGCTCGACGCGGGCGCCGCCGCGCTCGTCTTCGAGCCGGAGCTCTTCCGGGCCCTGGTCCCCGCCCTACGCGCGGTCGAAAGCGGGCAGTCGGTGGTCCCGCGCAACCTCCGGGCCGGGGTCGAGCGCCCCTATCTGTCTCATCGTGAGCGGCAGGTTCTGACCCTGGTCTGCGACGGCCTCACCAATGCTGAGATCGCCAAAACGCTGATCCTCGCCGAAAGCACGATCAAAAGCCACATGAGTTCGATTTTCGTCAAATTCGGTGTCCACTCGCGCAAGGAGGCGGTCGCCGCCTTCACCGACCTCAATCAAGCGACGCTCGAGGACCTCACCGCCGACGAGCCCACCTTTCCCGACTCCGCCGGAATCCCCCGTCACGCGGCTCGGTGACGGGCCCGCGTGATCTCCGCCAGATAGACCAGAACTGCATGCCCGGCGAGCTCGGCCACTCCGACGCCTTGAGACTCGGCGCCGGCGACGAGGGCTGCCTCGACGCGCTCGTCTACCCGAACCTCCACCTGACTTCCGTGCGCGACGAGGAAATCCGGAATTCGAGTCGGCGGGCGGTCGCCTTCGATCCTGGCGACGTAATAGTCGAGTGCGGAATTGATCGCAACGGGCAGATCAGCGCCAGCCCGGCCTTCCAGGCCAGATCTTGCGAGCGGTCCCAACAGCACTTTCATCTCGATAACAACTCCCGTGCCTTATCTGTTCTCGCGGGATCAGCAATCTGTTCTCGCGGGATCAGCACAAGACTAGGCGCGAGCGGACGGATATCGGGGATTGACAAGTAGGAGATTCGGACTCATCCTCTTGCCCTCTTCGCTTCGCCGGGAAATATCTTCAGCGATCGAAGCCATCCGAGCTAAACCAGCAGTACCCGCATGCGGTGAGCATGCAGGAGAACCCATGACTACGCCGATGACCGGCGTTGGTGGCACCGAGGAAGGCCGTCTCGTCCGACAGGCGGTTCTCCGGGCCAAGCAGGGAGACAGCGAGGGAATCCACTTCCTCTACGTTCGTTTCTACGACGACGTTCTGCGCTACGTGAACAGCATGGTGCGGGACTATCACGAGGCAGAAGACATCACCCACAACGTGTTCGCCAAGCTGATGACGGCGATCGCCAAATACGAGGAACGCGCGGTTCCGTTCACTGCCTGGATCATGCGGGTCGCGCGCAACGCCGCACTCGATCACCTGCGGGCGCGGCGCGCGGTACCGACCGAAGAGGTTCGGATCGCCGAGACCGAGGAAGCCGATTCTGGCCTCGAACGGGGCCTCGACATCCGCGAAGCGTTGCGAGAGCTGCCGGAGGACCAACGCGAGGTGCTGGTGCTGCGTCACGTGGTCGGCCTCAGCCCCGGCGAGATCGCCGGCGCGCTGGAGAAAACCGAGAGCTCGGTTCACGGTCTTCATCACCGTGGTCGCCGGGCCCTGCAAGGTGCACTGGAATCGCGGGACGCGGTTCCGGTCGTCGCCGTCCAATCGGCGGCGGCCTAGAGGTCTGGGTCTGAGCGACGACGCCGACTGGACGGCGTCGTCGACTCTTGCCTGCTCAGCGCAGGCGCAGGACCTCGGAGGGCCCATCGCCAGGAGGCGTAGCTGCCTCGAGCTTCCGCAGTCGGATCATCACGCTTTCGGCGCGTTGCCGGAAGGCGGTGAGCCGCTCGTCGAAGAGGTCAGGTTGGCTGCGCG